>BMAW01064990.1:114669-151645 GCA_019974015.1 Nephila pilipes | reverse complement strand
TGATAAATTTAATGTGTGCAATAAATGCGACAATGATTTTGAAACATATTTACTTACTGTAAGAAATATATACGCCACCAGTAAAAAAAAAATAATTTTTGATCATAGCCAAATCTACGTTTTAGGTCATATTTTCATTCAAGCAAAAAATAAAATTAATTTCTCTCCATGTTTAGGGTGTTATTTCTAAATTTAAGGCAATCGATTACACATAAATTACACATAGCTATCATATATAAAACCTTATTTAATATACATTATTATTAATAATAATAGTAGTAATGGTGTCTGAAAAAATTATGAAATGAATCATACAATTATTGGAAATTATTGTTGTTTAAAGCATTTTTCTTACATTATTTGTCTGATTAATTGATTCGCATTAGTTGAAAGAAAATATTCCAATATTTATTTTCATTTCATATAATTGAGAAATATTAAAAATTAAATAAGCAGATTATTTGTTCTTTATGGCTACAAATTAGTTGCTTATACACTCACATTTATACATTAATTGATATTTTACATTATTTTATACATTTAAACTGGACTATTTGTAATTTTATTTTATCATTAATGACTTTGTTTTTTTGAATACATTTTATGTTAAAATATTTTTTACTAGATATGCATTATGTAATAAACCCTTTTTCTTCCTACCTAAAAATTTATAATCGATCTTTAGCAACTTTCTTATCTAATGCACGTTAAATTGTACGAAGTTTTAAGTATCACTGTGGCAAGTTGAGGAAGTTCGAAGAGGGATGTGCCAGATCAAGTGTCCTCCCCGTCACTTGACCGAGATTCAAAATTACGAGATCCGTTGCCAATAGCATTTATATCGCTTCAAGTGCGATGTTAATAAACAATCAATCAATCAAAAGCAAACATCTCATAAAAGTATTCTCTTATTATGCATTATGACATATTGAAGGGGAATGAAAGTAGGAATTTTGATTAAAAAAGACTAACCAGTAACATTTCAGACAATTTTGATGTCAAACAGGATTTAACAATGAAATGCATTGTCAATTACTAACATTATCAAAAGAATTCGCGCTTTTTCTTTCCTAATATTTATGGATTACCATGTTAAAAGGTAAATGCTTTGAAGATTAAGACTATGGGGAGTTCACAACCATCTTAATATTTTTCGATTTTGCACTATTTTTAGTTCTTTTTTATCTAGAAATTTCAGAATACAAATTACCTATAACAGGGGTCGACAAATAGGTAAGTGTGCGCGCGTGTGTGTGGCCCGTCAAGACAGTCTGAAAAACCTAATTGAACCAAGATTTCTTCCTTTGTGTAAAATCATTCAAAACAAAACTAAGTTTACATACAAGGCAAGCAGGTGAAGGTAATTTTGTTTATCATCCCTTCTTTGTTAAGAAAACAAAAAGTACCTGAAAGCGTTTCTTCCACGATTACAAATCATCTTACCGAGATCACAAATTTTCAGGATTTTACTGATGAGTTGAGCCTAAATTAAGTTCGCTCTCTTATCTCATTAATGCTGATATTGACACAACACCTGAAGAACTTCAGCTTGAACTTATTGACATGAAATCAGATCACATTGAAAAATAAAAGTTTAATGCTCTGACATTAGTTGATTTGTATAAATCTTTTTCTGTTGGAAACAGTCCATGTATGAAGAAATTTATAGAGAAAATAATCTCTATATATTGCGAGCAAAATATTTCTTGTTTGAAAATCAATATAAGGAAATATAAAGGCTCTTTGACAAACATCGACTTGCAGGATTTGATGAAAATCTCCATAAACAAAATCCTTCCTGATTTAAAAAAATTGTCGAAAAGTGCAATAGGGTACAGTTATCTTTTTAAATATTCTAGAAATAAATATGCTTGCAACTCTAGATAAAATGAAATTAATACATTATACAAATTGAGTAAAGCTATCACTATTTTACTTAATTTATATTTATTGATTTTTATGATACAGTTCATACCCTTACTGAAATAAAAAAAAAGTTAATTAATTGAATATAATCATTTTAGAATGGTGCTGCCCCTTTAGCCTCCACTTCCCCAAAGTGGCCTTCAAGCCGAAACAATTGCCCACCTCCTGACCTATAAGATATCTTATATTAATTATCTGATACTTCAAACAATTTACATTAATGTGAAATTAATCAGAATTAAATATTTGTAAGGACAAATGCATCAAGGGATAAATTGAAAGAGAATAATTTTTAAGTGAATTTATTTTGATCTATCAGAAGTTTTAAGAGAAATTTCCTTCCGAGAAAAAGATTTTGCTACATGTAATCACAATGTTATAGAAAATTGTTACCGGGAAATCATTATATATTTTTCTTTCAAATTGGACTCCATAGAAGCGTGATGATTTCACAAAAATAAGTATTAATAAATGGATTTATTTAATATATATATATATATATATATATATATATATATCATCGGTGATAAATGAGTTATATTAAAAAAACTAGCACTTGCTTATCATTGATAACACATTTCTTTTGACTCTAAGATAGCACGACAATGGTCGTTGTTATCTTTAAATGTATTACGATTTTATACATAGTTAAAAGTATCATTATCACTATCAGGTTGCAAGAAATTCCCGACATTCGCACCACACACAGAATCAAGTGGAATCAATGTGTTGCTAATTATTAAATCTTTTGCACGTCAATTATTGTAAATTACTAGTTTTTAATCAGGAATCTAAGAATTTTTTATTGCATTTATAATTTTAAGACTCTCGAGAAAAAATTATGCATGCCTATTCTTATATTATCAACTTACAAATCCTTTTAAACACGTAAGATGTTAGCTTCAACAAGGGAGAATAAGGAACACATATAAAGTAGAATACATGTATTATCGAAATTCAGTTTTTCTTATTTCATTCATAATTTAGCAAATGCAAAATTTCTTATCCTCATTTAAAGCCATTTCATTCATTGCGCTTCAAATTCATTACAAGTCCCTTCACATCCACGAAAGAAAACAACATTGCTAGAGTCCCGGACATAGTGTTAATGGACTGGCGCGCATAACGGTTTCAGGAATGGCGCCGACATTGCGTATCGGTAATGATCAGGTCATGATGTATTGGGTTACCAAAACATGTCTCCAAGATGGTTGCCGAGAAACCTGCCCCCGGATCATGAGAGAGCAAGAACGCGAATCAGCCTCGATGAGGTACGCGTGGGAGGGAAATAAGTTCCTGTTCAGAATCATCACAGATGATGAGACATGTGTACACCACTTTACTCCCAAAACCAAGGTTGAATCAATGATGTGAAAGCCTCCAAGTTTAGTAGTGTGGAAAAAATTCAAAATGTCACTTTCAGCATGAAAGGTTTTGACCACAGGGTTCTTGGATGCAAAAGATGTTATTCTCCTTGATTTTCTCCATCAAGAGGCCATTAATGTGGAACGCTACTGCGACAGCCTCACCAAACTCAGATCCAACATTCTAAGAAAGAGACTAGGGTTCTTGAGTCATGATGATGTTCTCTTGGACGACAACGCAAAACAACACACAGCAAGGCTCACACAAGATCAGAATCATTGCTTAGGATGAAAGAGATTGGATTACCCGACCTCTCCCCATCGAACTTTCATCTATTTCTTGCATTCAAAGCTGCACTCTCGGGACGTCATTTCCAAAACAACACTGAGGTGGAGCAGACTGTGTGGCGACATTTTCTAGCATCACAGTGTATCGAGTTTTACAAGAGTGGTTTCTTCAAACTGATTGCACTCTACGACAAATGTCTCAATATAGGTGGTGACTATGTCAAAAAATAGTGCAAGGTGTATTATTCATGATGACATTGGTTATTTATTTATTTTTGACAATAAAGTTTCCGTGTGAAAAAAAATGACGAAACTTATTTTTGGAACACCCTCGTAGTATTATTTATTCATCGTTTCTCCTTTATCTAAGAAGTCCATAAGCTTGACACTTTTCGAATCCCTTAAAATTGCTGCCATTACTTTTCCGGTTTACGATACCGTTTTCACCCTCTTTGAAACAAATTCGCTGGATGCTTCCCATTGTTTAGAATTTTGCTCTGTTTCTGGTGTGCAATGAGGAATCTATGTCTCAGTGACAGGGTGATTCGAAGAGGTAAAATTCAAATTTTGATTGGGCAGTAGATGGTTTCGAAATCATCAATAATCTATGAATAAATGTCACATTTGTTCTGGAGCCGTTTAACCCATTCAAAGGGTGGTGGTATATTTCTTATACCACATATTTAGCAAACTAAAAATCTCTGTAAAATACCTTTCCCCCCACACACACATTTATCTTCAAATAGCTTATAGAGTTATTTACTTAAATTAGATGGCACAGCCACGAAGAACGATTATAAAAATTATAGCTTTAAATCTAATAAAAGTTCCTAATAAGTGGTTATTTTATTCCTTACAGAAATTGTTACTGAAAAGAATTGAAAATTTTAATTTCATCAGCTAACCAATCTACATGTTAGAAATCTTATGTAAACACTACTTATTACTGAAAACAAAATATATAAAATTTTCGTTACATGTTTCAAACTAAGTGGTAAAAAATTTATACCGCCGCCCACACAAAGGGTTAGAGGGCGACAGATGGCAGCTCTAAAATTTTCGAATCAGATTGATATGTGATAATTCACTTAATTACAGTGAAATATAGAGGTCGTAATTATGTTATAAAGTGTCGTTGAGGTATAAATCAGACTTATTTTCCGAAGAAAAGAAATATAAAACAAGAAAAAAAAAATATCTATTGCAAAGTTTTGAAAATAACAGATTTAGCCACCTAAGGTGCCCATTTATTATAATAAATATTAAATTATTCATTTAAATAAAAGAATTAAAAGTATACAATGGAATTTAGAGAAATGGTCAATAGTAAACTTTTCCGATATTAAAATTAAAGGAAGCGATAAATTATTAAATTGAATATGTTCAAGATAAATGCAATTAAAAAATTAAAACAAACGATACATTATTAAATTTAATATGTATCAGCTACATGCATTTAAAATTAAAGCAAACGAAAAATTATTAAATTGAATATATTTCAGATAAATGTAATTAAAATGAAAACAAATGATAAATTATTAAATCAAATATATATCAGCTACATGCAATTAAAATTTAAAAAAAAACGAAAAATTATTAAATTGAATATATTTAAGATAAATGTAATTAAAAATGAAGCAAACGATAAAAAATTGAAAATTTATCTGGTTCGCCAAAACGCTTCACCTAAAACAATAGCCCCTTAGATGACTAATAAAAATTTATCAACGCTGTGCATGCCCACGAAAAGACAACAAACAAAAGCTCAGGAGGAAAAAAGGATTCCTCAAACCTAAACTATTGCAAAAAAATTCTTCGCAGGCATCTAAGATAGAACTGGTTGGAGACAGCATATTAGGGACCTGTTGTTGTTGATAGACATGCAACTTGCAAATGATAATTGATGTATAGTGTTAGCACGAAATAAAAGTATACTATCAGCTGCTGACAATTGAGAGACGACAGTAGGGGTTCATAACCTCTAGTGGTGAACTTTATCAAAGAATCTAAGTAAACTATGATATAAATCATTAAAGAAAGGTATTACAAAAGATACAATACAGCAAAGAGTTACCCGCTCTGTAAGAAGAACAGAACCCTCAGCGTACAACCCATAAATACTTCAGAATAAGGAGGGCTGACCTTTTTTTTTTGACACATTTGTCCATCACATATGTGAGAGGGTATGTTTCGAATTCGAACAATTATCATGGACGGCTGGTTTTTGAACTCTTACGGATCTACGCTTACTCTTAATTTTATTTATAGCATCCTTATAATCTAGTTTTATTTATTTTTTTTAATTATATATATATAATATTTCTAAGAGAATGCCTCACAGGGACTTCCGATTGAAAAAAACTTGTTTGGTTTAAAGAGCTCCCTTCTGATGAATTGGAGTTATCTTCAGAAAAAAGTGAGGAAGAAAATATCTTTACAATATATGCAATAAAAATATACCTTATTTTAAATAAAACTGCATATACATTTCTACTAAATTTGTTTTATTAAGTTTATAATGTCGTTGTTATATCATTAAATTATGAAAATCATATATGTATAAAAGAGTTATATTTAAATTAATTAACACATTTTCGCACAAATTATCACTCATAGAAAAAAAAGTACATCATAAAGTTCTCATTTTTTTAAAAAAATGTTTTGTGATCCTAATATATTACCCAAATTAGCTAAAATAATATACTTTTTTTCTGAAAGTATTTATTATTTCTTCGAAGGAATACAGGTACTCCGAGGGAACAACGAGTGTACAAATAAGATGTCCTAGAGGGGCGATGGTATATTATATATATCGGGTCTTAAGAATAAGGAAATGAATAATAATTAATTTTACCAAGTGATATTGTGTCCTTTTAACATTATTACTTCATATCAGATGAATTTTAACTAAAATTTAATGTTTTTATATACCGTTCCTCAAGGGGTTAACAGGGAGCAACATGCAATAATCGCACTAATTTTTCTTAGAAGTGCTATTTGTCAACAAATACGGGTACTTGTTGAGCTCACTTCCCACTAACTCTTCGTACATCTAATTTTTGTTCGCATGAGCGATAATTACTAGATAATTTATTACCATGTAATTAGGGTCTTAAAATCTAATAATTTTTTTTTAAAAAAAGGGAAAAATTTCTTTAAATTTAAAACCATACTTAAATTCAAAATTTTAAAAAATATATGACTTAATTTTTTCTACCCTTTTGGAGATCTTAATATTTAAGTAAATTTAACGTTTCTACGCTGTACTGAAAGAAATTTTTGGACTCCCCCTGAAATTCGTACGGATATTAAATTAAAAGCAATAAAGTAATTCCTGTGATTTTTATTTAATCTTTCGACGAACTTTTCTAATTTATATTATGAAGAATATAAACCATGAAAACGAATGTGAATTTAGAAAATTCTTCATCTTTGGGACAAAGAATTTAATTGCCAGCTAGGAAAAGAATTTAATTAAAACCAAAGGACTTTCACCCAACTTTATTTTGCACCAGCGTTTTGTCTTTTCAGTTTCTCCCTTTCAGCTACTGTCACGCCCTCTCACGACAAGAATGCACAGTCATTGTGCAAACGATAAATGATCACTAATTTCGAACCATCAAGTTTACTTTTTTTTTATTCTGAATTGTTCTAAACTAACAACTGTGATCTTGAAAACGTATCGTTTGTCGTGGAAAGACAAGAAAAATAACTCATAAATGTCCACCCCTGAAACGTTTTTGCTCTTTCTTCTATCTTTTTTTTCTTATTTTTTTATCCCTTTTTCTGTCTGCTGCCGTGTTGAAACTTTGCCAAATTGAGTGGAATAATTATATTTTTTTTACTCCGTTCTCTTTATACTCTTTCACTGCGACCGGCAGGAATTTTGTCATCTGGTAAAACCAAAATGGAAGGAAAAAAATAATAATAAATAAAACGTTCTTGTAATATTTGTTTAGAATGTCCTACTGGTATTCGTGGAATTTTTTATTGTCTAGTAATTTAATGAACTGAGGCGAAAATATAAAAATAAAAAATGAAATTAAAATGTTGGGTAGTATAACAAAAACTGTAGTTATTTTTAAAAATATTTTTTTTCTACGCTTGCAGAAAAAACGAAGGTTGGTATTTCTGCAGAATTCCCAAACAAAAATGAAATATTCGCGCATTATATGCTGTAAGCGCTTGCTATTATATTATTTTTGTATGATTTAATTTCTTTCATATAAAATACTTTAACAATTTAATTAATTAACCTTATTATTTAAATTAGTTTAATTATTTCAATAATTTTCAGTCTATATTACAATTTAACAACATTGTTTCTGGTGCACCTAAAATTACTTCATTTCCAATGTTCAGATGTCCCAGATTAAATAACCTTTGAAATTTGTAGCTTTAATTTTCTTTCATTTGAAGACAATTTTCATCATATTATATGTATGTTACTGAAATATTAATTAGTACATAATTGAAACAAGAGTCACATTTATTTAATGAGAAAAGTATGAAAAATTTAAGCATTTTTGGCGAAACGAATATCAAACATATGTAAAAAACTGATAAACGTGATTAAAACACAGTTGAAATTTACACAATAGATTCAAATACCTAAGTATGCCTAAGAATACTGCACTCAATTAAAAGATCTGCATGATCTATGTAAAAATCTAATAAGTGAATTACGGTGATTAGTACTATAATTTTCTTAAATTAAATATAATAATAATATAATAATATACTTTATTTTCCAAAACGGAAAAAAAATATGTATTATATTTGTTGCACGAATTGAAATTTAAAATTTATTTCAATTGTTTAGAAACATATTTAATCAAAAATAATAATAACCAACTACTTGTAAAATGATGTGCATTCCTTTTTTCCAAATAATTTATTATTAAATACATATTTAAGTAGTTTACTGTCTAAAAGATAATTAATCATTATTCCTAACATCGGAAAATCTAAGAATAGTTTTGGTTTTAATTTAAAAGCGAAAGGCTAATACTTATTTAGATAATGAAACCTATGCATATTCACACATTGTTTTTAATTTTACTCTTGATACATAAGGAAGGAAGGGCGAATAATTGTAACAGTTAACATAAAATGACGAAACCATCCTGTGAAAATTCTTTAACAATTTATTAATTTCAAGCTTTGCTTTATTGCTTCAAAATAATTGATGTTCATCATATTCCTTATTATAATTCAACATCCAATTTAATTATATTACATTGTGTTCTAGATTATTTTTCACATAAATAAAAATCCATTTCAAAATATTACAAAGCGCATTGCAGAATATTAAGGTTTACTTATGATTTTTTTCAATATATGGAAATGAACATATCTTTCATAACACACTTCCTTTTTTATTTTCAGGACCAACCATTAAGAATTGAATCATCAAGAAATATCACTATCAACACAAGAAATTCGAAGGGGAAAATAACAAGTAGATTAAATTTAGGTACGTTTCTTACAAACTAAAAATTAATTTGAACGAATAAATTATAACTTTAATAGTATATTTCTAATAAAAATTACTTATATAAAAATTCCGTACCAATTATCTTCACTTGCTATGAATCAGGTGATGGAAGATTAGATTTACTGACATCTCAGTTTACAATAAGAAGACCAACGGGCGATATTCTATTAAAAGTGGATGGAAAGGAAGTCATAATGGCAGCAGACAAAATGCGAGTCACTGGTAATTTACTTATCATTACACTTGTTAATTTTTTTTTCAATTGGTAATGTGATTAAAACATATAATTAGCTGTTAATGGTTTTGAAATTCGATTTCCTTAAAACTATAAAAGTAGCATTTCTTAAGGGTAGATATTTTATGAGTGTATTATTCGTTAAAGATCTTTATTCGGGTAGAGATAAAATATTTAAATTGGAAATTATATTATTTGTGAATCATGAAAGTATTAAAAATATTTTACTAATTCTATTTTTGTCTAATGATAAAGAATAAGACTCATACTTGGGATGGTATTCATTTTAGCTCAAAAATATTCCTATATTATTAATATATACTGACTTAATTGTCGTAGAAAGGGAATATTTTACTATCCTCTTAATTTCGAAGTAAATTGAACAGTATATAAAAATTATTTGAATGAACGGGAAAAAATTAATTCCACCATTTTTATGCAGACAGAATGAATCAGGACACATTGAAGACACCTTAAAGATAACAGAGCACTTTATAACAAACACTTGAAAAAAGTACAATTATGTTACCTTGAGTATTTAAAACCAAGAAAAACATGAATGGAAATTGAAATTTCTTAGTAGCTTACTTACAGTATCGTTAGCAAACTCTTATTTAAAAAGATGTTTATAATATTTCTCAATATTGTATTAAACATACTGCGTAACAATGTATATTTAGAAGCTTCAATGTACATTGAAGCAGTTGGCTAACAGTTTCACAGTCTCAAGGTATAGAAGAAATTTGTTATAAATCCAGATCCCTTTAACGTGAATCTCCGGATGGAATGGATTAGTTTATATGATTTTTTTTAATTGAGAGGTGATCAGCAAATTTTCATTAGGTTTGTTCCAACCACATATTTTGAGAAATTAATTTCTTTCGTGAAGTCTTCTATGATTGAATGAAAGGAAAATGTGTGTGTGAGGAGATTTCACAAAAGTCAACAAAATTTTAGTTACACCTCTTATCCCCAGTAGCAAATGGTATCTGTTTCTTAATGTCTTAATGAAAATACAACAGAAAAAATTTAACGACCACCTTTTGATCACCAACAGATGTCTTTACTTTATATAAATATTATTTCATTTTCGAATGGTTCTATGGAAAGATGTTTTTTTTTAAAAGTATGTTTCATTTTATTCCATTTTCCCCATTCTTTGCATAACCAGATTTTCGATGTACCGGGCTGATTCTGATCCCAATTAATTTGATTTAATGAGGTTTATTGTATTTGTATCCAGCGGTAAAAGAGATGTTCGAACGATGCATATTTTTCATCGAAGTTATAATATGTATTTCGATCGGGGGTGCAATTTTGATCATGAATTAAAATCATCACTTTAAAGAAATTTTCAACAATTTTTAAGTAAACAATTTACAATTCCTTTTTATATATAATTACCACGCTTACTTAAAGCGTTCTTTCCATTCATTTAATTTTCTACAAAAATGACTTGAACCAATTTAATATATCTTATTTAAAAACATATTTAGAAATGTGAGATGGGAATAAAAGACATTTAGTTTTTTTAAAAAAAAATATCAAATATATAAATACTGAAGACTCTATCTGTTAAGTTCCGAAAATCACACTCATCGTCAAAAACATTTGCACCCAGAAGAAATCAAGGTACTTAATTGGTTAAGTACGTTAGAAATTGCATCGTCTTTGTTATACATGCAAATGATTAAAGTATCAGCCGCATCGGCGTCAATGAGAGAGAGATATCAACAAACATTTAACTTACTACGTCACTACAGACCTTATAAAAGGTTCTCCCAAAATGTGTCATTTTGATTCTAACAAGTGTTTTTGAATTTAATATACCGCTTTGAAATTTAGAATGCCTTGGAGAAGAAACACAACCATTTGAACAACGGACGCCTTTGAGAAGGGTCGCATCGTAGGACTGTATGAAGTCTAATGGTCATTTCGTTGAATTGCGTGTCATATCGGTCTCACAGATGTTACAGTTTCACACTTCTGGCGGAATTGGGAACAAGGAAGTTATCGCTCACGACAAGCAGGCTCAAGGAGAACTACTTGAACTACAAGTAGGGGAGATCGAAGAATTGACTGACGAGCTCGAAGCACACAATTTGCTTCAACTCTGGACATCACACGAACAGTGTAGCCTACTCTAAAACACCCTGTAAGTGTCAGTACCATTAGCAGATGGCTGTATGTAGTATTCCGGATTGCCTGCACGAAAGCCATTTCTGTAATTGTCCCTGACACCACAGGAACGTTGCTAGGGGCTACAATAGTATCACAAAAGAACAACATGGAGCCATGTGGAATAGTCTAGGTCATCTTTAATGATGACTCTAGCTTTTGCCTTGGTGTGGATGCTAACCAAACTCCTGGTCAGCACCATGATGGGCGATTTGTTGTCTCTTATCACACTTGTAGACAGTATGGTATAATAGTAAGATGTGCGATTTAGTACTACGCCATATCACTGTTTCTCTTCATCAGCTACTATGACTCTGATGATAATCTTAATGTGAACCTTCGACCGTGGCCATTCCTTTTGTGGAAGCTCATCCAAGTCTATTTCAACAAGGCAACATTTGTGCTCTTACGGTTGTCATCTCAAAGACTCACCTCGCATAGATACTATACCATGGCCAACAGTATCTCCAGACCTGTTACCCATCGAAACCTTATAGGATGCTATAAGCTGTTCTGTTCAGACTTCACCTCTTCCTCGAAATTTGCAAAATCTAAATGCCAAAGTTGCAAATCTGCATGGGATTAGTTGAGCCAAGACACCTTAGGAGCATCTACGAATTCATGTGAAGATGAGCTATGGAATGCATTAAAAATAATGGTGGTGCAACATCTATTGAAAGTTGCAATAATTTTTTATCTTCACTAATAAATTTTGTGTTGTACCCATGCCCAGTTCTTAATTAATTCTCCTTGTTGGTGAGTAATAACTTATTTTTAAATATCATTTATCATTATATTCCTTTAAGAGTAACTTTCGTTTAATGATGAGTGTATCTAGATTTGGATGCATAATTTCATAAATACAATGCTGAAATCTGTGACGTTTTAATTGGAATTAAATCACAGTTACGGTATTAAATAATAAAGTACAACAAGGACGTAAATGAAGTTTAAATTTTAAGAAAAATGTTAAAATTACATAATTTCACAATTCATAGTAATTACATGTCATAACCGATTCAATTCTCGGATGGGATTAAGACTGAAATCTGCGATTTCAATTAATCATCGCCAAATCGGAAATAATGACCTTAATGAATAGGATACCACAATCGTTATCTGATAGTAATTATTGATTACAGATAACGCTTGTATTCAAAGAGTTTTACTCTTTAAAGGGGCTAGTAAATGCTCAGTAGTATTAATACGTATGGCATTATAATTTTCAATCAGGTGATTATTGTTTCTCTATAGAATAATTTCTGCTTAATTCGTATGGTGAAAAATAAAGCTAGTTCTAAAAGAAGATTTCTTAAGAATTTCAATTAAGCTAATTAAAAATATTTTTACGTACAAATAGTTTTGACGTCCCTATTTTCATTGTTCTTTATTTGGTGCGTCGCATCGGGGCATTCTTTCGAAATAGTATAATTTTCGACGCATCTGAAATGTAACTTGAGAATCCTTTCACATGTGAAAGTTAGTGTAAAGGAATTTTTTTGTTTTCTGTATAGGCTTGTCATTTACTATAAAAAGGTTCTTTTTTAATTCATTGATGATATATATACACATCGATCAATAACTCCCGAGATTCTAACGTAGAAAACAACATTTTTTTGCAATTTTTTTTTTATTCATAACACCTTTGTTAATCACCTTTTAGAGGCGATACAATCGTTCAACCTTTTCCAAATCTTTTTTTTTTTTTTTTTGTCCCCTTTTTTTTTTTTTTTTTCTTTTTTCCCCAAGAAATCTTTTTGTTGCGAGTAAATACGATAAACAGCTTTCTGAATCATCGTACACTCGTTGCTGTTTTGTTCCATCAGCTAATCCTGGCACCCATGGAAAACCTTTTCAAGCTCACTATTGGGAAGATGTAAATACACTTCCATATGATATTGTGTCATCTCAGCAATCTCACGGAGCTTCACTTTACGATCTTTCATTATAATTTTTGTCACTTCACTCACATTTTCCGGTGTAACGGCTTCCACAGGTCTACCCGAGCGTTCCGCGTCATTTGTGTCGGTACGACCACGTTTAAACTCGGCAAACCACCGACAAATCGTTGCTTTTGATGGACAAGAGTCCGGGTAACATTTTTCAATCCATTGTTTCGCTTGCACGGTGTTTTTACCCATTAAAAAACAATGTTTTATCAGAACACGAAACTCGGTTTTTTCCATTTTTAAACAAACTACAAAACGACTTTACTCCAACCTCGATAACTCAGCTGTTTCTGGTCCGATCGACTTAAAATTTTGACACGTTTCAAGCAAAGGTTCGTACTCTAGAAAGACCTGGTTACTGGTTTACTACGAGCGCCATCTCTGGGTTAGTCTCGGGAGTTATTGATTGATGTGTTATATATATATATATAGATATATATATATATATATATATATATCTGTGTGTGTGTGTATTATGATTGTAATTTATTTATTTCTATATTACATCAATTATTACTCTATTTTATAAATTTTATCAAATTTCTCGTTTAGAATAATCAAAAATGCAATTACTTTTTAAGTTTTTATTTCTGTATTGTAAATTGTATCAAATGTAGTTGATTTACGTAATTCCGGTTTTCAGTTCTTAATTATGTTTTATTTCTCTTTTTTAAATTTTAAATATTTCTTTGCATATATGTAAACTAAACAGTTTTTTTTTATTTGAAGGATAAAACGCCTAAATATGACATTTAGGATTTACCATATTATAAATTTAATATATAGAGGTTCTTTCCCGATATCCTCAAATCAAATTGTTTTCAATATATAAGTCTTCGAATGCTTACAAAAACCATTTACTTGTATATAGTAAGTTTCAAGTTGGAATCAAATGACGAAGTGCAAAATTTGCTTAAGAAAATGAAACTAATTTTCAAAATGGAAGTTAAAGAAAGCCATTAAAATAATATATAAGAATCAGGCTTTAAATCTTGTATTGGACATTACGTACATAAATCTTGTATGTATATGATGCATTTATTTTCTTAATTCAGAGATGGATTTATCTTATTGACATTTCCTTCTATCTCACATAAGAGGTTTAAATATGGGCTCGAACTAAAGGCAGAATTGTGTTCGAAATATCTACCCTTTTTTAAAAATATTTCTGAGTCCCAGAATTCTGAGAAAACAATTCGGGATTTTTTAAAGCTTTCTTTAATTTGATATATTTGAATAGATGAAATTCCAAATTTTGTCTGAAATCAATGAAATTTAGAAAGATAAAAAATTCAGCTGTATATATATATATATATATGAGTCTGAAGAAGTAATTGTATATTCAACAAATTTACTTAAATAAATAATATTCACTAATTTTTTAATGAATTAATGTAAACAAAATTGCAGGTGTATTTGAAACACTACATAATACAGCTAACGACTATTTTATTTTAGGAAAATCAGGTGTCACATTCACTGGTTCCATTCAAACTCCAATTATCAAATCTGAACCATCAAGGCAATTAAAGTAAGCACAACATTTGAATTTATTTCCGATATTTATTGTGAAATATTTCAAATATCTTTGATCTTTTTAAAAAATATATATTTACCGTTTGGAGAATATTTAAAATCTATTTAAACTTTCATTGGGTTAGTGCATCACTATTTTCATAAATGAATACGGTTGATCTTATTAATTGTTTAGTTATATGTGACTGATTTATATTTTTCTGTATTAATTTTGTTTCCTAATTTGATATTTCTTATTTGTTTGAGTTATCCTTTTTAAAAACTTTTTAGGAATTTACTTCATATTGGAAGAAATAATTTTATAACATTACGGATATTCATTAGGGATATTAGAAATATTTTTAATATTTATATTATTCTATAACCCAAACTGGGTACTAATGTGGCATTGAAAATAACTACGACGTGACCCGTGTAGAATTTCAGCATGTCATTCAAATGAATGATTCATTCATTATTTTTTCAAAACTTCATTCTTCTTAAATGAATTTCTTTTGAAATATGTTTCCTTCTGCACTCAATGGTACATTCAGCCTTGTATTACGTCAGTGTTTAATCTCTTTCGAATCAATTTGATTTTATCATTAATTTTATTCAATAATTTGATTGCTTTTATGATGCATTTTATTTCATCATCATTCACATATGAATAATGGGATTCAAATAATTTAGTAGCCAGTTCACCATCCTACTGATTATCGGAAATGTTAGGAAATATTACGCTTGCATTTAATTTATTATTTAATGCAATTAATATAATAATAACTGTAAATGAGATGCCTGACCTAAATTTCAAAAAGGTAAATAAAGGGAAATGTTAAATAAAAAAGTAATAAAATGTTATTTAAGATATTTCTGTATTGTTAATTATGTTTCGTTTTTACATGCAGTATATTATTTCATATTATTGGAGTTCTATCTTTATCAACTGTTAAGTATTCTTAACCATCTGTTTCCTGTTGGAAAAGTATCTCATTCTTTTACATGTGGGTTGAAGTGACTAACAGTCATTTTATACAGAATTTTAATTACAATTTTCATTTTAATAGATTGCTTATCGAAATAAATTAAAATTACATGTCGGTTTTATGGAAGAACTGAATACTGAATGAATACCACTATATTCATACTCTGCTGAATTTAACTTAATAAATATAAAAACTGAGTGCAAGGATGGATGAGAAGAAATCCCACAATATGTTTTACTTAGAGTGATTTCCTGTGCATTTTCTTTCTCGTATCTTGGTACAGAAACTAATATTTTTGTCCTTATATCAATCTTAATAAAACCCATAAATTTTGTTCAGTGTTTCTGAAGATATAAATATCAATTAAGAAGAAAAATGACGCAAATATAGTATCGCCTAGAAAATACACGTATGCGAAATAAAGGATCAGGAATTATCTCAACATGTGATTTATTTCATAAATTAATTCTAAGACAGTAAACGTATATTTTAAATTAATTACAAATAGGAGTGGTAAGATGCAATAATAACAGGTTCAGTACCAAAGCCTACCTCCCATTGTCAGCTTTGCGAGAGGTATATATACATGAAGATAAAAATTTATTTTGCTTCAGTTCCTGCATACTTTCGATAGGATGCGGAGAGTGAATGAATACAGGTTTATGGAGCAAGAGCCAATTCATGCTCTTTCGCCATTGCCAGAAAACGCGAATATCGCAACAACATGAATGCATAGAAAATGAAAAATTAAGGGAATATTACGAATATGTTGACTTAAAGACTGGTAACTGTAATCTTAATCTGATGTGGGAAAAAAACTGCCTGTGTGTTTTAATGAAAATAGTTTATTTTACATAGAGTTAAACGGATGATTGGTTAGTTTGTTTTAAATCTCTTCAGAGCTACACAGGTGCTGACAGGAGAATGACCTCAAAATTTTGAACCATTGTCTAGTAACACGGAGATTCTAGAGCTATTGTTTCTTTTTTTCATTATACAGCACCATACCAAATAAATACTTTAAAGTTTAATCGAATTTGACACTTACACAACAAAATCTGAATAAATTTAGAGTTATTTTTCCTGCCCAATATTCAGCAAGGGATTTTAAGATAATAAAGGTGTGTACTTTATTCATCATACATCAGTGAACTCAGTTTTAAAAGTTGACTTGCTTCAAAGAAATGCCAATTAATAGATAAATATAAATAATTATCTTCTATACATAACCTTTTATGAAGAATTATTTGTTATAAACAAATGTATAATAAACATTTCATTTTACGAAATATAGAATACATCCAATAAATGAATGAACATAATTTCGTTTCAGTGATAAAGAAACCATTAAAAAAATGTTAGTTAATCGTTATGGGTATCATTCTGTGTTTTCTTCTATATTATTATTATTCTATATTTATCATCTATTTTTATTATGAAAATAAATTAATATACTAGATTCTCCTCTTGAAAGAAAATATATGATTTTATTGGTTCATTTCGTTACTACACGTACTTCATACGTACTAGAAAAATTTTGCGAATAAATACAAAGTAACCTATTATTATATAGAATCAAAAACTCGGTTCAAAATCGAACTAAAGCAAAAACCTGGGATTGTATAGCAAAGCACATGAAATTAACAAACTAAAAATTTTAGAATTAATTAAAAATGATAGAATAAAAAGAGCAATCTATGCCTATATATATATATATATATATATATATATATATATATAAGAAGTTTGAATCAGTCAATTAAAAACCATTGAATTTATTAAAAATTCGAAATCCCAAATGAAAAGTTTAATTAATGGAAATTTCGACTTTGATCAAATATTAATTGGAAAATGAGCTTGTGATGAATAACGAGCTTCATAATTTAATTATAAAGTATGACTATGATAACATAAGCTGGAATCGTAGGACATATTTTGCCTGAATGTTGGGAATGAGAAAAAATTTGCTAACTCCTTTATCTAATAGATAAATATAAGAAATTAAATAAAGTAGATAAAAAATGAATAATAGAAATTTGTATTTTAATTTAAGGCTACAAAAATATTGTGGGATTCATTAAAAAAAAATAAAGGGAAATGGCTAAGGTGCAATTGTGTTTTAAAATAAATTTAAAAATATTTAAAATATAAATCACTACCTATAATAAAATTCAAAACATGGCTAATGGCAACTAATTTTTATTTAAAGTCTATGTAAAAAACTAATTATGAATACTAATGTGCCTCAGTGAATGGAACGGATTAATTCGAAAAAAAAAATTACAAATGAAGTAAATATTACAAAAATAATCTTTGAAAAAAGCAATATATTTGGTATATTGCAGCACTTAAATCGATTTACAGAACTTAAATCTATTTTATTAGTAAAACTGGGCATAACCATAATAAATTACGAACTATGATAACTTGGACTCTATGATTTTGATTTATGAAAGCGGATGACAGCCAAGACAAAAAAGGGATGCTGTTTATTTTGAAAAACACATTACATGACAACATAGCAGGGATCAACGACAGAGCTTCTCTTGGTTCAATAACTATATACAACAACGCAGGAAATACAGTTGTCATGTGAATGTCATAAGGCCGAGTTTTTATATGACACATGTCAATTTCTCCTCGCTCCAATTCATCATTTTCAATATAAGTCTGAAATATCCGTTCGTGATTGCACATCAACTATCAGAATATATAAATAAAATGATGTTAGTGACAGCGGAAGTTCTATAAAATTCGTTCAGACTCAAGTGTATGAAATTGTAAATTGCATAAATTGATTTGCTAGTTTTACTATATGTGTCTTTTTCTCAAAACTGTTTGGAAGTTATTTGAATTTAACTATAATTTTGAGAAAGTTCATACTTCAGAGTAATAAAACCTTTATTTCACAAATTCTGTGCGTTTAATTCAAAAATTAAATCTATGAATCAGGACCTATGAACGCACTGATTTCAATCCAGAGCTGGAACAATTGAAATATTTCATTAGCTAAAATAAGTTTTCGCCAAAAAAAAATTTGTGAATTGATATGCATTACATTATAAATTCGTAAAATAATGCCGTTGATTAATTTATTTTTAGAATTTGTAACGAAAGTGTTTTTCCAAAGTTTTTGTCAGAAATGATTTATTTCATGGTACACAAATTGTCACTAATAACAATTAAATAAAAATAGATTAATCATTGCATTGTCGTATATTTAAAACCACATACCGTTACGCACATTCTATGAATTTATGAAAATGAAAACATATAATCAAAAACAATAACTAGAAAACTGTAACTTCAAACATATCACGGATCAGCCAATTGTAATCAGAAGATATAAAGTACAAAATACTTGAATATACTCGGGCTAAGAATCAGTAAATATTTAAAAAAAAATAGCATAATAATTTATGGGGATTAAGTTTTAGTTTTTTTAAATTTTTTTTATATGTTGAAATTCACATTTCGATTTCCTTGATAATGTCGGGAAAGTGAAAGTGTATTTTTGAAATATAAAATTAGTTTTATAAGGAATAAAACTGGATGATAAAAATACAGAAAAGGAATCAGGTTCAAAATACCTTTCTTCCCGTACATTCAGGGTTAAATATTTGTCTCTTTAAATCAGCTCAAATCATGTGTAGAAAACATAAAAATATCTAGGAACTATATGCATTTTGGAAATAATAAACAATATTATTCCACTATGATCTTAGGGGGTGTATTTAAAGCATTATAAAATTATCATGTATTGGATTATTAGGATCATAATGATTGCCAATGTCCATCGCAGATAAATATTGAATCTGAACAAACGAAGACCGAATTTATCACTCTAATTTTATGTAAACAACTTTCTGAGGAGCAAATATGTTAATTATTACGAATTTCTCAAATTAATGGAGATAGCGTATGATAAAGTGCTTAAATTAAGTTCATAAGCACTTCAATGGCAGGCAATGTTATTTCAATTCTTTATTATTCTGTAGAACTTATAACAAATAATGTGTTTTTTATTTCTCCTTTTCATAACATATAATTTAGATAAAAGGATCTATGTTCTTTAAAAAAATATTGATAAAAATATTTTATTTGCATAAAAAGTTTATTATTTTTTTTTTTATCTCTCTACAACCTCATTACTATTTAGATCTATTTGAAAACAATTTTCAATTCGATTCGTAGTACACCTGGTATGTATTATGTTCTCAAAATGCTAAGAGCAACGAACATTCTTTTAAAAATTGACTTTTTTCAAATGAAACCGCGAGGTAAATAGTGTTACAAAAATCTTCAAATAAGACAAAAATCATGCAAAATTAAAATCAAAACTCGAAAAGTCAGGGCGATCATGCAGATAGTATTTTATTTCTTGAGAACATATGTTATCAATTGTAATAATTTTTGTATCTTCTTAAGCATAATTATTTCGGAAAATTTTAATGTAATTTATTTGATGCTATATAATGCTTTTCTTGTCCTAGGTTAGAATCACCTACACGCACATTACGGGTCCATGCACCAGAGGGTATAGGTATAGAGTCAAAAACGAGCGACATTAGTGCTACCTGTTTGAAAGACTTTAAGTTGCAATCAAGAGAAGGCCGAGTAATAATATTTTTTTATTTAAAATATTAACTTTTTCTTTTCTATTTCCTATTTGCAATATTTTTTAAATGTGTTTCAATATTTTTAAGAAAAGTATTTGTAAAGGAAGTTTCGTATTATTATGAGAAAAATGAAAAACATTTATGTTATTCGTATCGTGAACGTACAACTCTGCAAGGTTCTATTTTACCAAAACCCATTATCGTAATGTAGTCCATAAATTATATATTTTACTAACAAAACCTGTGCAGAAAATCCAGATAAGACTGAATTTTTGTATTTAATTTTAAATTTCAATTTTTATTCATGTTACAATACTGGAAAATCTCTTTTACAGAACCTTATGATGAAAATGGAAAAGTTACATGAAAGGGAGTGAATGTTTTTTTGCTACGGGGAAAATAACGTAGAGCAGCTTAGATGGAATTTCACTAAAACCCTTTGATTAATTGTAATAACAAATGATACCTGAAGTATTTATTAAATGAAGTCCTTGTATATCAAAATAAAAATAGGCTTACTTCCAACAAGACGGAATAGACTTCGTAGTAGTGTAATATATATGATACTTGATATCACAATTATTAACTTCTTTTGTTATTGTTTCGTAAAAATAAATATCACTTGTAACTGAAAACTTCAAAATTAGTATGCACTAATATTTAAAGCAGTTAAGGAGTAAAATTTCAAAACGAAATTTTAAAAAAGCTTTGTTTTCGAATTTCAACAGCCATTTTATTTTTCACGACCTACGATTATCGTGCATGAGCTTTTTTCTCTTCAAAGGAAAAATGCTTTATACTTTTTAATACATTCATTACAATTAAATATCAAAAGAAATTAAACTTTAATTGTAACTTTAAATACTAAATTATTTCTAAACACATTGATTTGGAGGTTCAAATCATTGATAGTTTAAATACGATAAAAATGAAAGTAACCTTGAAAATGTGGAACTATAAATCTCATTCGGTAATTTATCATTCGCAAAAAGATAACAGAAAATCCCTCTCTAATTTTTAACTGATTTCATATTATAATATGTCGAATAAAATTTCGAGTCTTAAGCTATATATTTGAAAAATATGAAATTATTTATAATTTTATTAACTTCATATTTTCTAAATTTATCAGAAAATTATGGATGACTTAGTTTAATTTCATGGGTAGAATTTTTCAAGGTAAACGGATTGTGAAATTTAACCTATTTGTAAGCGAACAATTAGCGAGTTAAATTTAAATTTTGTATTTTTTCCCTTTTTTTTTGCTAATTTAGATATGGCTTGATTCTGAACAAGTTCTGTTCCGAAATCTTCGAACAGCGCTTCCTACCAGTAGAGGCCGTTCCTATCAAGGGATCTACGCCATGTGCTCTTGTGAAAATGGTCGTTTGTTCCTGTCGTCGCCTGATGGGCATTGTCAAGCGGATGAAGTCGTTTGTCAGTGACCTTCATTACTAGATTATACATTTTCTTTTTCAAAGTGACCAATCTAAGCTTAATTTTCTAAGCAGCTTTTCATAGTTTTGATATCTCATTCTGTGTTCGATCGAATTATAGCTTAAGATTAAATTTTTCTGTTTCCTCGAGGATTTTTGAGAAACATTTTTCAGGATAATGATATTCATCGTTAATTTTTCCTTTTCCGGTGAACTTATTGGAGCCTTGAAGTAGCACAAGAACCAAGAAGTGACTTCGTTATAACCAAGAGAAGCTGTGTAAACTTTTTCTGTTGTGAATGAATGTGCTTAAAAGTGTAAGACAATTTGTCGAAATGTATTTTGTTTGGTAAGACTTTTGCAAAAATTGCATCAGCTGCATATCGATTGAATGACATCAAATAGCTTTCATATCAGACTACATTATCAGTAATGGTTATTTGTATCATATTGCTACTATACGTTTTGCATATCATCTATAACATTGGGTTTTAATTTCTTACTAATATTATGTGTATCAACTATTTTACCATCTCTCAAATAAGTTAAGATTTCTTCAGAGCATTGAAAACATGATAAAGATGTATCAAACATAACAATTACTATACATTTTGTAATAGAATATTCTTATTTTATTTTACAAAGAAAATAATTAAAAAACAACAGCATAAAGATATAACAACAAAATTAAAATCTTTGCAAAATGCAGATTTTAAATAAAATGATACCGTTTCAATTAATATAAATTTAATATAATCTTGATTGCTTTTTATATTAATGTTATAAAATTTTTTAATACAAGTTTATTCGCGAAGGAGCTTTCGTTTGAAACAATAAAAATGCCTACTTATATTAATAGGTAAGAAGTTCCAAAAGCTGCAAAATAGTTATATGGTTAATTGGAGGGGAGTAAGTAAAGATTAACACATATTTTAAGAAATTCTTACGCATTGTGTTCATCAATCTAGTTTATACATTTTGTGCATGGTAATTATTTTTTTTTCTGCTCAAAACTATTTTGTAAGTCTGCTTTATGGTTAAACTACAAAGAAATTCAGCACAACACAATATATAAGAAAAAATAAATTATTTGATGTAATTTCTTCTTTTAAGATCCAGAGTGCATTCAAATACTCCAGAAGGTTGTAATAATTAATTGTAATTGTCTCGATTGGGGAAATAAAAAGTGTAAATCAATCATATTAAGCAAGAATTACGCATGCCTAAGAAGAAATTTCAAGAAATACACCTAGTGTGAAATATATCATGGGAAAATAAAATGACAATTATTTATTTTGAAAAGTATTTTTAATTTAATGTTTTTAATAAAATGAACAACTAAATTTTCTTAAAACTAGATTAAAAAATATTTTGTGGGAAAATATTATAGAGAAATATTTAGGAGCATAAGAAATTTTTGCAGAAACACTACATCTTTAATAAATCATTATTGTTGATACCATTTATAACACACACCTTTCAAATGATGCATTAATTTAAAAATTGATATTTGTAAATACCAAACAAATTGATTATAAGAGAGAATAAACTTATATAGACCAATACAAAATAATAAGAGTAATTTTCTGATTAACACAAAAGGCAAATTTTGATCAAAAATTTCGATAAAACATATGAATTAATTATTGCATTTAATATAACCTTACATTTAAATATGTTTTGTTTTTATTTATAATATATTTAATATTATGAAACTGGTGAAGTGAAGCACACACATATTTATAGATATATTGTAAAATGCTAAATTTGAGTTTTCAATACAATGCTGCATCCGTCCTGTATTTGTATCATATAGATTAATGATGTATCAATAAAGAGTAACGAATGTTTGCAACGTTGTCCTTATTTCAATTCTTATATTTATTTATTTGTACATGTGTTATATGTTTATTTTATTGAATTATAGAAACGCATACTTTTCAATGTTAATATTAATTAAAGCTCTTTTATTACTTTTAAATATTATACTTTATTAAAGATTTAAAAGAAAATCAAATATATATGATTCATTTTTTAAAATACCTCTGGGTTCTAATTATAGAACTTTATAATCGTTAATATAGCAAGATATGGTTCAAAGGATCATGAAAATAAGGATTCATCTTATAAGAATAATGCATCCGAAAGTTATGAATTTCCAATAAATACGGGAAATTTCCTTCAATTCTATTTTATTGAATTTGATGGACTATTTATAAAAAAATTGAATACATTTAAATAGCATCATTATTATTTGATTATAAAAACTAAAAATGATCTTGACAAAAAATTATGGAGCTTTTAATAGGAAGTAAGAAATGGCATATTTAAAAAGGAAAATAGGAGTTAAACTAATAAGAAATATGTGTTAGAAATAATATTCTACGCTTTCGATGAAGAGATAGTTGAAAATCTATTTGAGAAACATTTGTGAACTAAGTTATGATGACTATACAGGTGCTGCAATTCTCCTTTTACTAAAATTTTCTAAGTGGACAAATGCTTAATTACTTGAAAGGAGGTGATTAAATGTTACATAATGTGATGTCAACTAAAAACTACAAAACTATCTGAGGGATGGAGAAAAAATTCAGTGGGGTAAATTTACAGGCACTAAGAACTAAGCTATGTAATAAAGAGTTTCAAAAATCAAAGTAAGTGTTAAGAAGAAAATTTCTCAAAAATCAGAAATATTCTTTTAAAATTTAGAAAAAAATATTTAAGCTTTTTCAGACTAAGATTAAGCAAAAGATTATTCAATGTATTGTCTATATGAAGTAAAATTGTATTTCTGAGCTTTTGAATTATATGTTCGATAGTATGTTAAATTATATACTTAAATTTAGAAGTAGATAAAAAATAATCAACGAACCGATCGACTAAGTTTTTATAAACTTTTACAATAAATTATTCTCAACAAGAGAAAGTTTCCAATAAAAAAAAATCCATAACTCATTCCATAAAAAGGATTCTAATTATAAGAAAATGTTTAGGTCCACTGTTATCATTATCAGTTCTAGAATTACCTAAGATCTTTTGTATAGGATTAAACAATCACGGATGGGAAACAAAATTTGTCGAAAGGATTATTAGTTCATTGTGTTTTCGTAAAAACTATCCTATTTTCTTCAATTGCTGATTTCGTTTATAAGAAATGCACTAAACTTACAAAAACTCATACTATTATATATTTGATAAACATTTTATTTAACTTTTATTATCAGCCAGCACATTTATTTTTATCAGTTGCCCTGGAAAATAAAATACTGCATTCTAATAAACCATGTTTTATTCACTTTTATGAGAACTATAATTTGATTTCGCTGTTTGTAAAGGACTGTTCCTTTAGGAATACGAAAAAGGTAGGTAGACATAAGAAGTTTTTATATATTATACAATAAAAAGACCTATGATTTTCTGCTAACCGATCGATTTCATCATAACATCAATAATCATTTAAAAATAATCATTTCAAGAATTCTTTGAGTGCTACATACTGCTTTGGATATTTATCTATCTCTGGGTTGTTCTTTGAAAATAAAATAGCTAAATGATGGGTATCTAGACTAATTCCAAATTTCTACTTTAAGACGCACTTCAACTCACATAGACTTAAGAAATGCGTAGTGTATGGGAAATATCCATAATCTCATTTTAGAAGAAAAACATTGCACACGTTAAATTGTCAGATTATTAAAACTTTGTTTTCAAACAACATAATAAAAAAAATCGAAATATGAATCAATCTTATTTTTCTTTTTAAATTCTGATATTTTCTTATAATTAATGAATTAAATAAGAATAAAAATGGATATTTGTTCATTATACCATTATACAAAGCAATTATACTATTAAAAGGAGGAGCTTAATCATTGATTAAATTTAAAACAAAAGGCGAATAAAAAAAACACACAAAACATTAAACATTCAATTCAGGATGTACGAAATAAATTTCTTAATTCTAGAATAATGATGTATACCTAACCCTTTTATTTATGTATTTTTACTTCTACGTACTTTTATTTTTATATGTCCTTATCATTATTTCTATATTAGAAAGATAATTATAAAAGAAATTAAATCAAATTAAATATAATTTCTTAATTCATAATTAACATTATAATTTTAAATGAGTATATGTTAAACTAGAATGGAATTTCCATTCGTCTTTCAAACTCCCATGTAATACAAAAGAAAGGGGTTTTGAGACTTAGTGGAATCTTTTACGTAAAACAACTTTTATTACTCGTTTAAATAGAGAATCAAAATCCGGGTATCGTAGCTATTAAGTTTTGACTTTGTGAATAATATTTGATTCCTAAATAATTTTAAAAATGAGGAATAGTCATGTGTAAAGTGACTGAAAGTTCACTATTGTGTTTGGCAATTCCGAATTTTAACATTTTGCCACTTTCAGTACCCCCTCCTTCCATATTTTAGAATCTCATAAGTGTCAAGTTGAAACATTTAATAAATTCTAATACACGTACTCATTCTCAGTAGGAACAGTGTATTAAAACTATTACTAACACACCCAATTGTAAGATACGAGTATCTAGTTATTTTATCCGTGAGTTGTAAAGGGAGAGGAAAATGGAATTTGGGTTAAATGTTAACATGGAATTATGTAAGTAATCAATCTATAATATATAATGAGTGACTATATAGAAAAAAAAATCATGCGCTTAGAATAAAGGAAAAATTAATTTGACTTAGTCTTTGGGAAGATACACTATGCAATAGTTGACGTCAATAGTGATAAGTTGAATTTATAGATATAGGTTTTAATTTAGTTGTAGTTAAAATTAGTATTTAGTTTCTTTTGTTAAACTTCATAATATTACATTAAAAACTCATTTACTCAAGTAGATGATTAATCTCGTTATTTTTTCCGAAAAAAGAATTTAAAATACGTTTGATGAAAAAAAAACGATTTAATTCCGTGGCTGATTATTATTAGTCTTTCCAAGAACCTGTCAAATTTCCTGAAAAATCATTCAAGAGGAGCTACAGGAGCTGTATAATTAGTCATTACAATTTCAGAAACAACTTATCAAAGTTTTACAATTTAAAGTATGGCACAAAGCAGATAAATATTCCCAACTTACTTTTATGCAATATTTTACATTTATTTAAGAATCATTTTAATTTTCGCTATTTATTTTAGCCATTGAATTTTTTGGAAGAGTTAGCTTCGTTAGATTATTGGAAAGGAATATATATTTTCAAACTAGAATTACATTTTTGTAAAATGTATTTATGATGGAAAACTATAATATACATAAATATACGCATAAAAAATTAAAATGTGATGTTGTATTAAAAACTGCAAATTTATCACTCAATGATTAATCTTATTATTTCTTTAGCAGCGATGTAAACTTATAAATAGAGTTTTTCTAAATACTCTTTTAATATGAAATTTAATAGAATTTTCTTAAATTTTTGGAGCCTTTTTTACATTTAATAATTGCAGGTAAGGAAAGTTTGGATTTATAGGATTAAAATGGTTGCAAAGCTTCTAAAATTAAAATTAAAGATATATTTTTATAAGATAAGAAATATGTATTTATAAATAGTATAGATGGGCTTAGTGTATTTAATTAATTGTTCTCACACATATATATGAAATTCCTAATATTTCAAAGAAAATAAGATTTATCGAACAAACTTTATCTTTTATGAACTACATTTATTGCTTTAAAAAATATCACTAAAGAATGTGTATAACTATTCAGAATATTATTAAAATATTACTCAAAAAACTACATTCATTAGAATGAAGGAAATATTTTTAAATAATTATTAAAAGTTTCGAGTGATATGTATTATTTCGGACATATCAAAAGCAGTCACATATTTCAATTAATCAATTACAGTTACTGTCGAATTCGATGTATATTTTTTTAAGTAAATTGTATTAATATAAATATTGGAATAAATTCAGACACAAAGTATTTTAAGTTTTAATTAATAACTGATGTGACAAATGAATTAAATTTATTTATGCCAATTTATCACTCATACTGATAAAATGCAATGTTGTATATTAATTTAATAAAATATATACATATATTGGTTTCATTGCTTTTTTTATTGTGTTTTATGTGCCAAACAATCAATAGTTACTAGAGAACGAAATGATGACATCATTTCAAAGATTTTTTTTTTGTTATTATTTGGCTTTTCTTTTATTTCCCTTCGAGCAAAAAGAAAGGGGAAAAACGAGACAAAAAACATCTGTTTAAAATAAAGACGGGAAAGGGAACAAAAAAAGTTCTTTTTTCCCTTCACTCGAGTTGTTACTCCCTAACAAATGTTTCGAAAAGTGTTTCCAATAAAAGTTTTTCCTTTTAGGGACCACTAGAGCTATTGACCGCTTTGTTAACGTAATCGTTTGCTGAATTCTTTGTTTCTTTTTTTTATTCTTTTATACTTTCCCGTTTCCCAAATGTACGAGGAACTCTTTTGTATTTTCTTTTGTATCGTTTTGTTATTGTTTTTCTTAATCCTGTTCTCACACTTAAGTAAATAGGATGAAAACAAATAAAGAAATCCGTTCAAAAGGACTTTAAGACCTTGTTATTAAATTCGGTACCTCCTCTGATATCTTCTAATGTTCTAGCCTTTATTACGCGGGGTATCCTTTTCGGAAGATCTTCACTTTGTTAAGTGTTATAAAGCTATTTACGCTGTTATTTAACAAAGATAAAAAGCCTCATATGAAGTAATCACTTAAAAAAAACCTTTTTAACTTGTGGGATTTGTTCGAACATCAAAAAATATAATTTTAAAATAATGTATTTTTAACATCGAAAATATCACAATTTAAATTCTCAAAATGTTATATCTATCAAAGTACAAAATAACAAATAAAGTGAGAAAACTATATTTAAAATCCCCAAAATTTTAGAATTCTTTCAATGAGAAAAATTTACTATTCCAAGTAGGAAAAATATATTTCTAGAATTCTTTAAGTAGTTCGGAAAATCGATGCCATAAAAGGCTTAGGAAAGCTTAATTTTATTTTAATTATTACTATTACATTTTTCTTTAACAAAAAATATATAAAATAATATAAATGTTTGCTATCAAATAATTTTAATTTAATTCTTTTCGAAATGAACAACTGAACAAAATGGAATTTTTAGACATTTCTTTCGTAAAAAAGAAGTCTAAGCTGCCTTTAAATTCTGAAATTTTACAATTGAGAAACTAAAATAAATCTACTGCATCTTAATTTCTGCGAAATTCTGTAGATTTCAGTACATTTTTAAAAGGATTATTATTTTTGTAGTTTAAAATTAAGGTCAAATAAGATTACACAAATAAATTTAGATATTTTCATATTTATAATCCAGAAATTCATATATGATTATTTAATTGGAATTCTATATAATATTATAAGAGAGCTTTAAAATTTTCAGAACTTAAAGAAACTGTAATATTAAAATAATCTATGTTATACATTACACTGAAGTTTGTAGAAAATAAAATTTGCATGCATCAGTTTATAAAAAAAGAACAGTAAGAGATTACGTAGAACTTGTTTATTTATACAGATCGGTAATTTTCTTTTCGTAACTATCAAACGTATATTATCTCGCACTGCTAATGATAAATTGAAGAAACATGATTTTATTTAACTTAGGTCATTTTACCTCATGAAGATATGATAAGATGTGTCGAGGAAAACCCAAAATATCCTCAGTAAAATAATACACATATTTCAAGATTGCAATTCTTGTAGAAATCTCTGCAAGAATTGCAATCTAAATGCAATCTTGATTTTCGGCCACCAAAAAAGACAACTCAGAATGTTATGTATTAAGTGCAGATGGAGAGTATATTTCTATTATTTTTGTACGAAACAAATTTAAAAGCAGACTTATAAACAACAATTTTTTTAAAAAATATATATTTTGTAACAAGCTGTTGCAGATTTGTTGTTGACGGATAGTTAAGTGGAATAAAAAGAAAAAGATATTAAAGCAGTTTTTAAAAAAATGTCTTATACAAAGAAAAAAAAAACAATTACAGTGATGATAATAATGGGAGGCATAAAAATTCATTTTTAATATAACATAATAATACATAACATGCCTGAATTTTTTTTATCTGTGTAGTGCTTCAGTTCTATGTTTTATTTACTTTTTATTCATACGTCCTTTTTTTCGTATTAAAATGTATTTCAATTAAATGCTAGTTTAAAGTTTCGTAGAAAAAGCAATCAAAGATTTGGAAAACTTCTTCACTTTTAATTTGAATATGAAGGAATTACATTTTTTTCGACTCGTGTCATAAGGTAAAAAATTCTAAAATAAATGCGACGTATTCTTAATCTCGACATCAGCTGGATCAGATTAATTCATCGTATACTCACTACTTTTATTTCAACAATTTATTTCGCATTTAATAACTTTCTAAGAAAAATAAATAAAGACTCGGGCGCATTCTCTTAAAAGTAAAAAAACGAAGCACCAGGATTAACCACCATGACACTCAAATTACTTCACTTCATTTCGGTAAAGAGAATTTCCCCCAAATTTCGACTTTTCCGCGTAATCCTTTGATAGCGCTGGCGTCGATGTCGGAAATGGACAAACTTTGTCAAACAAAGCCGTCTCGAAAACTTACCCTTTTTCCCATCTAGCTTACCCATCGTAACCTGAGTGCTCGCTGACAACAGATTATTATTAGAAGAGAGCTTATCCGTATTAGTGAAAAAATATATTAGAATGGCTTTTTCAGTCGAAATTGTTTATGAGGTTAGGTAGAGTTGAGATTAAGGTCGTACGTCAAGAAGATGTACAGGGTTCTTACCACTAGAGGATAGATTTATTTAAAATGCCACCTAAAATGGTGCTTATTATCCGATAATAAACACTATAACCATAAATCGTACAGAAATCGGTTTCGATCAAATGTATTTTCTTGATTTGTAATAGTAGGTAGTTCAGAAGATTTCATGATGTGAACTAAGCAGCGATGCATCTGAAAAACAATTTTTTTAAAACTACATCTGTGAAAAAAGTAAAAACATAGTTAAAATAACAAATCAATGAACAATGATAAGCAATAATTTGTGAGTCGTTTCCCATTGATTTTTTTTTTATTTAGAAACACACAAACATATAAATCTATAAGTTAATTTTATGAATTCGCTGCAATATTTTTAAACAGCACTGAATGTTTCTTTAAATGATTTACGATATTGTTTGTTGAATGTGGTTCTATGTAGAATAGATAGTTGTCTGAATATTATTATAGCTGGATATATGTGTGTGAGTGTGTGTGTGTGTGTGAGAGAGAGAGAGAGAGAGAAAGAGCGTGTGTATATGTGTGTTAAAGGCTTAAGAACTTATGTCTTATTTACAGTTTCATAAATTATTAATTTCACAGGTTGAAAGAAAAGAATACTATAAATACATAAGAAACAAAATGTTGAAATTAATCGTAGATTTTCTCTCCTTTATATCATTTAGGAAAGTTAAATTTCATTAAATTATTATTTTGTTTTATTAATCACCTGGTTTAGTAATGATCGACAATCTATAATTTCTGTTGAGTACTATTTAATTGATTCTTGCTCTAACTCAAATGTAATTGAAATATTTTTTGTTATCAAAATTTAAGCTATATTAAAGTTATTTATACTTTTATATGAAACATGATATCTCTAAATAATCATATGTGAATTACGTTAATTAGCATATCTTGTTCAAATGTACAATTCCTCAAATTCTCTTCACTGTCGAAGAAAATGATTCAAAAAGTACCTGGTTTCAAAGATAAGTGGCATTGTTAAGGTAAAAAGGTATTTTAACATTTTGTGCTTCTATCTGTTAAACGGTGACAAAACAAATTTGTCACTGATTCATTGGTTAATATTGATTTGGCATCCATTTTCTGGATATCAAAATTTGATTACTTCCATGCCGAGTTTTCGTAGCCATTTTGAGTCGGATTGTCACCCTTGATGGGACTTGGATTTCTTATTATTCACCGGAAACCAATCAACAAACAACACAATGGGTGGCTTCCAGCGAATCTGCTCCAATGAAAGCTAAGTTGGTTTCATCGGTTGGAAAGATTTTTGCAACAATTTTTTGGGAATGCTATGGTATCATTCTCATGGACTTCTTTCAAGAAGGAAAAACGATCATTGAGTAATTATTTAGTGATAGTGATATATTCTCACTCATAAGATCCTAATTCTCATCCCTAATAAGGGTATTTTTTGAACTGTCCTCGTATATGTTATACAAGGTTAATCTTAAGCCACTACAAAATATACACGAAAAAGATAAAAAGAGGAAAATAAAAGTAACTGTTAAATTAATATAAAAAATGAATGTAATAACATTCAAATTGCTTTATTTCGTATAAATTCATACCTCGTTGAAATTTATGTGTTGCTCAAGTACAAATAATCTTTACAATTTCAATACAATTAGAATTTTTTTATTAAATATTAAGTCTTTTTTTCTAAATTAAATTACATTGAAGTGAATGTAATTTGATTTCTAAGCTCAGCTGCTTAAAAAATCGTAATTAATTGCTAATTAAGCCTTAATTAATTTTATAAAAAGCTTTGTGATAATAAAATCATTTTTTTTTTGTTAGAATACACAGAACACGTAACAGTTTTTCTCTGCAAAATTTACTTTTCTAAAAGAAACTTGCAGCATTTTTTCATTTATTTAAAAAACCTTTATGTCACAAGAATTTTTACAGAAAGTATAGCGCTTTTGAAACGTTTAACTATACATTCACAACAAAAGATGTTCCTAATAATATTTTGTATTATTTTAGTTTCTTGAGTATGCAAATTATGTGATTAGTTTTTCAAATTTATTTATATATTCCCCAAAATGGGAATAATGTGTTCATTAATGAGTTTAATAGATAAAGGAATATTTATGATTATAAAAATAAAAATGAATACATTTTACAAAGTTAATACATTAAATTCTAAACTCTTATAAATATATCGCTCAAATATTATTCAGTAATAATTCCTAAGTTCTTTAGCAATGAGCGCTTTACAAGTTTTTTTTAATTAAAGATAATTATTATGGAAAAGGAATTTTAGAAGAGATTCATGAACTAAAACTAAAACAAACACTTCCCATCTGATTTGAATGCGTCAAAAATATTTTATTTAACGTAATAATTTTCTCTCATTTTCGAAATTGTGATTCACAGTTAGCTTTCTCTTTTAGTAGAAGAAAATTAAAGACTAATACCCAAAGGCTGAAAGAAAAAAAAAATTAAGTTTTTTTAACATACAAATCTGAAACTCCTCTTAGCAAATAATCTATTTTACTTAAATAAATAAAAAAAAAAAACTGTTGCGTTTCTTAAATTATTTTAGTATACTCATAAAATAAATGTGTGAATCTCATCCATGAACATTTGATTCTTTTATTTCAACTAAAAATACGGGAACACTTTTAGAATTTATATAAATAGTAGAAGAGTTACATAAAACGAAATTAAACCACTTGAAATTATTTCTTACATTAATTTATCAAAATGAAGAACTGTCAGCTCAAAATATTCATGGTTTCAAAATTGCATATATATATTACAAGAAACATTTTTAACAATTAAATTAAAGGAAGATGACTGAAAATTTCAATGAGAAGAATATTTTATCAATACCATTCAAATCTATTTTTCTTTTGAAGGCATGCCAAATGCTTAGGCAAATTGAAATCACTGTATATGTTTTCTTTCCAATTTCAATTCTACTACTAACAAAAAAAGGTAACAACGCTTAGCAATCGGAGTTTTATTTATGAATTATACTAAATATGGAAAATAAGTTTAAAAAAATAAGAAGCAGATGAAAAAAATCATCGCTATGTCTGCGGAACCATTTCACTCTCCCCCATACACGTTTGTTGAGCAAACGTTCCATGCATCGAGTCAAAATATTCCAGCCAATACCTCCTTGTCGTTCGCCACCATCTGCTTCGTCTGCTCGATACCTAGCCCCACGTGTGCAGACAAAAACAAAAACGCTGTAATGCAGAGCACATGCTTGAGCAGATGCTATGGACGTTTCGGACATGGGTAAGTAGTTTTGTTTCTTTTTGCTGGGGCTTCTTTCTCTTTGCCTTCGTTTTGCATGTCCTTATCTTTCTTAGCATAGGAGAAGAGATACGAAAACCCTTCTTTTCGGTTTGTCAGAGAACTGATCAATGTTTTCTTTTGGAGAAAGGAAGTGGATTGGCATATAGGTAACGTAGTTGGTTTGTTTTGTGAGTTTGATTCGGAAGGTTCGTAATCAAAACTGGAGTATGTGCCTTACAGACTGATCAGTTTTGAACGACATTATTTTTAAATTTCTGACTTTGTGCCTGAATAATATGGTTAAATGCAAAAAATAAATATTACTATTCATTTTATTTTTAACTAACAGAATTAACCGTGTTAAATCGTAGAAAATTAATAATTTTTTTGTAAAAAATATTTTTTGTGTATTATCTGAAACCCAATTCAGAACATACATCTTACAAAATTGTTTAATCTATTAAGCCATCAACAATTCAAGTGTTTTTGTGCGATAAAATAATTGTATTATTTATAAAATAATTAAAATAATTTTCCATTTCAGAAGAAAACTCAAAATTTACTGTATTAAACGATTTAAAAACTTTACTTCGTTCAAAAGTCCTTATAATTATAATTATGAAACAAATTCTGTACATATATCATTTTTTAATATGAACTATTATGTGTATTAAAATGTATTTAAGAATTGTAAATAATTACTCGAGAGCTATAATATACAAAAAATTGTCCAAGACGCCTTAAAAATTTCAACATATAAGGTTGCATTCTACGTTTCAAGTAAGAGAAAAAGTTTTGGTTTAAGTAAATTAATTGTCTATCAGTTTATATAGAATTTTGACGGAATGCATCTTAAAAAGAAATCGATTTATTTCAAGTTTGTTTAAAAGAAGATTAGTCGAAGTAGTTTCAAATATACGTATGTTTCAAAGCATGAAATATTTTTCTTATAATATATGTTAAACCGTTTCTTTTTACACTTCCTATATACTTTTTAATTTCATTTAATAAATTGTATAAAATATTATCATATTTGAAAACAGTTATTCTTCTCTTAAGCATAATACATAAATACTACGTTGAATTACATTGAATTCTAATCGTGAGTTCAACTGATTTAATATTTATATTTTCAGAATGAATAGTTTACGTTGCATTTAAAATACAATAAATGAACCGTACCGATCCCTATTCTTTCCATCAAATAATTTTAATTCCGAATTTCAATTCGAAATAGCAATTATATTTGCTGAAAGAAGGAAACTAAGGAAGCCATTCTAAAATTAACTCGTAATAGATATTCATTCTCGAACGAAAGACTTCCGTAACCATTTATCGATTTCAAGTAAAATTCACGTCCAAATTTCATTATTCTTGCATTATAATTTTTCATTTACCTCCCCTACTTCATCTCTTAAATACATCCAAAATTGAAAAGTGATTCGAAAACTTAAAAAAAGAAAGAAATCACCCCATTAATTTCAAATTACTTGACAAGTACTAGATCATCCGTATCTCCCTCAAAAAATAAAAGAATAGAATTCCCAGAACATCCCCCATCAAATTAATCATAAAAATCACCCCCCTTCCCCACTGATATCCAGTCATCCGAATGACCGAACCGTTCTTGCTATGGCCAGAGGCAGAAGTCAATTAACACAGCATCCATTGGAGTCTTTATCAAATTCCTTAAAAGCACCTCTAATAATGCATTGTTCTGCTGTCTCCATCGAAAAGGCACAAGTTAGTGTTTTTAATTCCTCTTTTGCCTTGGGAAGAGGGGGGATAGTATGAAAATCGTCTGTTAATGAGGCGTTAGGAGAGCAGTTAACTGTTATTTGCGAGACACTAATGTGAAAGGTGGAGAGATATTGTTCAATATCTTACGAAGGAGGTTGGGGCTTTCTTGTTTAAACGTACCCCGGAAGTACTGGAGTAGTTTCTGTTAGGGATATCAGCGTTTCTCTGAGATATGACATTTTGTTTTAGTGCTGGCGGGTATGTTTGCCACCTAATTTAACTCTGATAGAGTAAGAAAAGACAAATGCACTTTTCTCTTCATTAAGATATGTGCTCTTAGAATTATCGTGAACTCGTGTTTGCATTGTTGTATGAATATTTAATTGAAAGTTCCGAGACACACTGATTTTGAGGTACACAATTAATTAACTAATATAAATTGTTTGTTGCTAGTGATACATATTTATAGAGTTTGGAATAAGTTAAGGTCGAAAATGCTACAAGTTGGGATTGAAAATATTTGATTACACTATTAACGTAAGGGTAAAATGTTGTTTAGTGAAGCAAGAAAAGAAAAGCTATTTTTTTCCAAATAATATAATAAAGTTGTTGAAATAAGGGATGATGGATTATAGAGGGAAAAATTTTAACAATTGTGTATTATAAAAATTTGTTTACAATCGAAATTTGAAAATTTGCTTTCAAATGAGTTTCATGTCATGTTGATTTTTTAAGCTCTCTTTTGTGAATTCAAAATTTATCGCTTGAATAAAGGGCATCAAGTTTTACTGAATGACTGTATTACATATTTTAATGGATAATATGTTACTATGTTACATTTACTTTTATAACTTCATAGCATTGATTCGCTTAAGATAATAAACATTCATCATTTTTATAGGTGCCACAATTACACGCTTCAATTGTAATATTCTCTCTCTCTTTCTCTTGGTGCTAGAAATATTACTTCTTAACGACTTTATTCTACTTGGTTGAAAAACATTTTTTCAAATAAACATGCTTTTCAGAGAGTTTCTTTACCAAAAAATACCCTATACTTTATTACGACATCTATAAGAGAGAAATTTTCGAATCAGAAATAATTACTGAGAAGCGTATTTTTTACACACTCGAATATAAATATATATATATATATATA
>BMAW01064990.1:91196-114535 GCA_019974015.1 Nephila pilipes | reverse complement strand
GGATTTCCCAATTCAGCCTACCAAGAATTATAGATTTTATCGCTGAACTTTTTTGCATCTTTTAATCATTGAACTCTTTTGTAATTTGGATTTCCCAATTCAGCCTACCAAGTCGCAAAGGGGGAAGATTGGTACCATTAAACTAGTTTAACCCCGCTTATTCGGTCCTCAGCCCGAAATTGCTTTTTGACTTGCTGGGTTCCATATTTTCATTTATTTTTTCTTTCATTTTCACCTTTCTTTCTGGATTTTTGTATTTTTAAATATTTTAAATTATTCTTTCATAAATTTTCAGTATATTTATTTCTTACATTCTTTTGGTTGCGCCTAATTCATGATTGTGGATTTTTAGAATAATAATATCTTTGAGATTTGGTTAATATTTGCATAATGTGTATATATATATATATATATATATATGTGTGTGTGTGTGTGTGTGTGTGTGTGTGTGTGTGTGTGTGTGTGTGTGTGTGTGTGTGTGTGTGTGTGTGTGTGTACACCTGTTTAAGTTCTTCTGATTTCGAAGGAAACATTTTTCTCTGAGGCAGTAGAAAAAATAGCTGCATACGTTAACTAAGAGTAGATGATATTTACCCTATTTATAAAAGTTTATGTATTATAAATTTTGTAATAATTGATGCTGAAATGTATTTAAATGCCTCATGAATTTTTTTGCAGAACAAAAGAATCATAAACAAAATTTTGCTACCTTTGAATAGGAAGATTTCTAAATGAATATCGGAATAAACTCATTAAAAAATTTAATTAATGTAATCAATCTTTCCATTAATATTCATTTATTAATGTTCCCACACGTTATTTCACTGCATTAGTTTTCTCAGAAACATGTGTTTATTTGTAGAATGTATTACTTAATTTCATTTATGTTCTATAACACACTTTTTTTTTGTTCGAAAGATCAAGTCTTATTCTCTAATAAACTAACCTTGTAATAATTTTATAGAAGCAGAACTTTTTAGCTTTATGCATAATAAATATGAAAGTAATGTGTCATCCTGTTTCATTATTGTTACTTTGAAAGACAGTTAAACATATTTATTGTTAATAGCTGGAAACGAGCTCTAATATGTTAAGTATACAATACACACAAAAATGCGCGTACGGGTCGAAAGAAATTGTTTTAAAAACAGTGCTTAAGTATAAAATAAATATCAACATTTAATACTGGCTTGTTAACTTTGAATTGATTAACATACGTGAAAAGAAAATATTTTTGTCTGCCCAAATATTCATTATGGGACATTATGAAAAATTACATAATATTCATTTTAATGCATATTAGCTACTTTTTGAATTTTTCTTGTATATAAAGTTATATACACATCTTAGCTTCAATGCTACTATAAATTTTCAAATTTTACTGCGACATTATGTACTTTACAACCTAATTTTACATGATTCCTTATCCATCCTTTTAAACATTTTAAATGTAAAATAATGGTATTGAATTTCGCGAAAAAGATAGATGTTCACTTCACTAAATTAAAAAGTCCAATGCATATTCTTGCACCATAGATCATGTAAAATACATTTCAAAGAAATTTTAATTAAGCTTCGAAGATTATCGTTCATGCTTAATAATGTATAGCTATCTTACTCGATGTTTGAAAGCGCTTACCGAGTTTGTCAGCAAAAAAGTTTCTTAAGTGGTCGGTTGGTAAAGAATATATATTATTAGCTCCAATTACGGAGCCAAATATTTCGATCTGTCAAGAGATCGGGTTACCAAAATGATTGATCGGAATCTTTAGGCTTTCAGAACTTCTTCTTCCATATTGGATTTCGAGCAAGATGGGAATTCTTGGTCATTCCGGCCAGGTGAGGCTATCAGAGCGGATGGAATTACTTCTAACTAAAGCCTTGGCTGTAAGGAAACATAACAACAAAAAATGTGTTGTAATTTCTTATAGTAATTAAGATTTTATCAAAAAATGTTAATATTGAGAAAAAGAACTAATTCGTGATTAATAAATTGTTAAAAACTAGAACTTATGTCATAAATTGTATGTAATTTAACTTAAGTTTACAAAAAATTATATAAATTGTAGGGTTTTGCAACGCAGATAAATGTTGAAAAATAAAAGGAAATCTAACAAGGATAGTATTTTTTGTAAATTCTGAATATAATGGAAATCAGAACCATAAGAATTATTTACTTTTTGTAGATATTTATTATAATATATTTTTAAATTTTATTTAAAAACTTGTAGGGATCAGATAGTTTTGTGTAATTACTTCTATTTTGGGATATTAAACGAAGTGAAATTGATTCAAAACCATGGGGTTTTTCTTTCATTAGAAACAATCTGCTGAATTTTTGTTATGGAACTCTTAACGCTAGTACCAATGCATATCAGTTGCACAGGACAAGATGCACTAAATGTGCTCTTCAACGTCTGCAAAAATACACTTCTGTCTTTGTAGATGTTCCTTCGATGACCTGGAAAACAAAGGTTTCTTTGCATTATTGCAATAAAAAAGAATAATGAATGAAATTTATTATGGAACTAAGAATTATCATACATATTGCCTTCTACATCAAGAAGCGTTATGTGCTAAGGTAATGGACTGGAGCATGTGTTCTTTTGTTTAAAAAAATTTATTTAATATAATCTCGAAGTTTAAATCTGCAGCAGTTCTTTGCATTTATAAGTAAATATAACACTGATTGTTCCAATAATTCCTACTATTGGTAATAAAACTATTCTGGGATTAGTAAGTACATACCATTTCATAACCAATAAAAACCTCGTTACAAGATTATTTTTGTCACATTATGGTTATAAGATTTAGCCTTTATTGTCAATCTAGCAAAACATGTGATTTAAATTGTAACTGCAAAAGAAAAATCGAAAGATCAGATCATTACAAACATATGTGATCAAATTAAAGCATTCAAATGCAAGCTATTTCTAAATCGAAATCAGTTAAGAGATGAAAAAGCAATGCCAAGTGTCTGGAAAAAAATATTAAAATTAACGTTGTTCTTGTATTTTTTTGACATACTTTTCGAAATATTTTTTTCCTATTAGCTGAATCTTTTTTTTTCTATGAATGAGTTTGTATCTTTCTTGCAGCCCAAATAAACTTAAAGCTTATTGATTTGCCTAAGCCGCCTCTGAGTTTAAGTATCCAAAGTATAGTTAATAAAAGTATAATTAATAAAGGTATAGTTTATACCCCTGGTTTAAACTATACCTTGTTATGTACCCTGTTGTTATACCTTGTTATATACCCTGTTGCTATACCTTGTTATATACCTTGTTGTTATACCTTGTTATATATATAGTTTATACCCTTGGTATAAACTATACCTTGGGTGCACGATATTGAAAACAAAGAAAAAATGATTCTTGGTTAAGCAATCGTGAAAGACGAAGGGACCGAGGTAACTATAGCAAAGACTTATCATTCATGCAGAGTGAACATCTTGGCTGCTTTTGAATATATGTGACATTCCACAAACTTTTGAATATGCATATCACTTCTAAGTAACACAGATTCAAATAAATCATGTCTATTCCAATAAAGTAAGGATTATTCATATTTATGGAGTAATAACTATAGTAAAAATTAAAAAAATTGCAAAAATATTGATTCAAAATTATGAAGTTTTAATTCCCATTATCCATAAGAAGATTGCAAATTTTGAACATTTTGCTAACTTATGAAGTTTGATTGGGCTTGCACAAAATTTGAAGTATTGCCAGAAATTTAGGGGTGATATTTGCCATGCCTCCCCCAAAAAATGTTTTATTAAGGCTTAAATAAAAATGCTTTTGATTTTAAGTCACTGACTAATTCTATATATATAGCGTTGGTGTGTGTGGCAAAGCAAATAAAAATTACACAACATGCAATTTTTAGATGTACACCACACCTTTGGCTTTTATACTTAATGTAAATGCTCTATAAAGTCAACTCAAGTATTGGTAATTGGATAACTAAAATTTACCCTTCAGGAAAGGATTTCCCAATCACTGCACAATTATAATAGGATATTTTTCAGACACGAGACACAAATATGAACAATTTTTCAACCTAAATTTCTTCCATTAATGAGTTTAACCCTTGTTCTCGTGTGATATAAAATAGCTTGTGGTTAATTTGAAGATAAGTTTTGGGAAATTATATTAAAATTAAACAAATTTTGTTTTTAACTGGTAAAATAATTTAATACTTTCAATCAAAATTAATTTTTTTTTAAATCCTGAGTGTATCGCCAACTCTAAGCAGACCCTTTTTTTTTTATCGCATATCAGATTTAAGGATTTTAAAGTATCGTTGCACTTTCCTTCTCGGGTTTTCTCTCTTAAGTCGGCCTTCTTTGTGACTACGTACCGATCTGCTGACGTTGACCTTAACAGATTGTTATGGCGATTTTCTTCACCTAATTTTTTTCCAATTTTTCCATCTTAGAACTCATAAATAGTTGAATGCTCAGTGCATCTCGATAGCCAGAGTTACATAAATTTTCCGACCTTTCACAATTCCAGAATTTAATATGTTTCTTCATGGCTTTGATGAGATAAGAGAAATTTGCGGACGATAGGCAAAGTGCCACATTTTCTGTTGACGCCCAATCAATTGCTTTCCACTCTTTCCCACATTTCAGTTCAAGTGAACTGTACTTTCGAATTTCTTAATGATTTTCTGCAGAGGGGATCACAGCCTTTCTTTAATGTCTGAAACTTCTTCAGAATCATGACGCAACAGTCATCAATCTTGTAAAACAGCATCACTAGCACATTGAGATACTTCATTGAAAGACCATAACGATCTTCTCTCAATCAATATGAGGGAAACGACCTGCAACACTCGTTATTAACAATAAATGAAATGGGTGTTGCGTATAAAACTTTTCTTCTTTAGTATTTCATAGCGTTTTGAAAATTCAATTTTAATTATAATCACCTTGTATTAGTCTTACGTGAAAATCGCTAGGAAGAATACAGTTTTTAAGTTTAATTGTACTCTTTAGTTTGAGAACGTTAAACATTGTCAAATACAAGTCATTTCTTGATGAATAATTTTTAATACAAACAAACCCGTTGATGTGCAGTGATTCTCTTCAACAACAACGCCAAAAGTTAAAAGGCCTTATTAACTTGCCCGAATGGGACGACTCTCTTAGGTTAGTTGGTTAAGGGGCAACAAAAAATGACCGGTCAACTCTCCTTCGAACCCTAGTCCAGTGGATCAGAAAAAAAGTTAACTGGTTACTTTCTGTTGCTCTTTAACCTACTGGGCTAAAATATATGTCTCATGCAGTCAAGCTAAAGAGGCATTTTAACTTCTAGCGTCGTTGTTAAAGAGTGTTACTTCGACCAGGACATAACACTAGATGGAAACAGCCTATAACTAACTGATTGCATATGCCGACAAACATATGCCCGCAAAACACATTTTCCTGTGTATGTATAAATAAGATAACAGCACAAAAATCACGACTTGTGATATTCCGGCTCGAACATACGTATCGATGAAACCCGCAACTCTACCGAGGACGTCATATGGAAAATTGTTCCATGCAAAACTCAATTGAAGAGGGCGGGGATGTGTATCAACTGCAGTATTGGTTGAAAAAGCAACCTTCTCTACAAATACCAATGTTTCTCTTTGTATCATCGCGACTATACTGGAGAGGGAGTACGCAGCGGCTCTCTTCAAGAACAACGCCAGAAGTTAAAACACTTTATTAACTAGCTCGAATGAGAGGATTCTTTTAGCTTGGTTGGTTAATGCGCAACAAAATGTGACCGGTCAACCTTTCTTCGGACCCACTGGACCAGGGTTCAAAACGGCCACCGACATTCAAGGTCAACTATTAACTACTATACATCTTCCTGTCGAAGATACAATAACTTTGCATTCTTCATCACTTATATCTCTATCTACACTCTGCATTTAAATTCATCTTTTGCTTGTAGGCGCAGAATCCGCGGTCAATAATGTACGTGTCTCAATGAGAATACGGAAGGGTATATTACGGATGATAAAACTATTCTAACACAATGTTATCAATTTTGAAATTATTTTGATAATACACAAACGCTGAACGTTCTACTTGTCACTGTAATTTCTTTCCCCTTCAAACTGAGAAATTTTTCAACAATACGGGTATAGTATGATTATTTACTAACATTGCACTGAAAAGCAACACGAGGGCTATTGGCGATGTGCCTCGAAATTTTTAGCCTAGAGTTGAAATGGCGAGGATAACACCTGACCTAGTATATCTCTCTCCAAACTTCCACACCATGCCATCTGCAGCATTTTGAGCCTTGACAGATTTATAGTACATCAGTCCCACTACATGGCTAGTCATTAGTGAACTGTCAAGCTCACGACTCGATGAAAACAAAACCGAGGGCAAATCCACGACCGTGACCATTAGGCTACCGTGGCCATTTTAACAATATAGAAGAATACTATCATTAGGTGTGCTTCTAATTTTTTGTTTTTATATTGAGATTCTTAGCAAAAACTGACATAATCCTTAAGTTAGCCTTAAAAATAATAAACATTTAAATTCAAAGAAATAATAATAATAATTTCATTTAATGGTGCAAAAAATTAACATTTTTAATTCAAGGGAGAAATTAGTTACTTCAAAAGGTATTTTTCTAAAACTGATGATAGCAGTGAAGTATTAAAATTCGTTTCAAAGCAACTGTGTTAAGCATGAACTCTAATTAAATTCAAATGTGTTTTATCTTTAAGAACTCAGTAGCATTTAAACCAAAATATTTAATTAATAACAGAAGTTATTACATTCGAGCGAAATTTGTTGAATTCATTGAATATTTTTCATAAAGAGCTGCATTATTCTGATTAGTTGTATTTCCGGTTGTTTCTTAGATTAACTAAATATGTCCTGGATTCAAATTACTAAATATTAAGAGACAGATTAAGAGCTAAATAACTATTTTTATTTTAGTAATGCTACAAAAACTTTCAGGCTGAAACTAACATTGAAAGTAAGCCTCTACTCAAAGGAGCGAACAAACAACTGAACAGAAATTGTGAAAGCTATTTCAAGTTTTTGCTAATTACTTTAGTGAAATGATTTATTTAAATTTGATTTCATAGAATTAAATAATTTATCTCAATTTAATTCAACATCAGTTTCTATGAAGGGAAGTAAAAATATATCTTGGTCTAGGCCTATAATCAAACTATTTGCATCCTCTTTTAATATCTCAACTCCACCGTATCGAAGAAGAGCGATGTATACAGAAGATGCCATTCACTTCATTTCTCAACGTATAGGCTTCAAGCTCCTTAGGAAATTGAACTTACACTCTCTAGATTAAGTAGAGATATTCGGAAGAAGAGAATAAAATCCTACTCATCGAAACAATATAAATAAAAAAAAGAAATTCACGCAGTTGTATACATCTAAATTTAAATAGATAATCTTCTCTTTCGTTCACAACTTAGAACCAAATGATTTGTTTCACGAATTTCGTTCATATAACAAAGCAGATATAAATTTATATGCATCCTAAAGTATTCCCTTCTTTCTTTACTCTGATCCCAAAAACGTGAATATTTCCCGCACGTTCTTCCCTTCTGATGATCTGCTCACCCAAACCCGAGAAAGGAAAGAATAGAAAGCGAGGATACACAAAGAACTCGAGACAAAGTCCCTCAGAGATAAAGGGTAAAAACAAAATCGTCAAAATCCGCCAACTCACCTCTTTCTCAGAAGACGTGACGGATGAAAACGTCCAAAAGAATTTCACGCCCCTGCACCGTTTCCGTCCGCCTGTCTGATTCGCGAGTCCGGGGCTGAAGAGTGGCCTACGATCCCGGGCAACCACCATACGCTCCTTGCTTCTCAGGACTTGGGTTTAATGGCTCGAATTAACCGGGAAGGCATTGGGGTTTGATCTATTGATGTATTAATGAGCAAGAGGCTTCTTTCCAAGAACTGACCTGATACGGGCAGAAATTTACTTGGCATTCACCGTGAAGTGATTAGATCATCCCGTGGGAGGAATAGTTGTGCTAAGCAAAGCATTTCATATTAATGAGATGTGCCACATTATCTGATGCATGTCCTTTCGATTCCTCTAGTTCTTACAGTTTTTGTTTTAATTTCTTTAAGCGCTTTATAAATTTAGGAAGTTTCATGTACTTTGGATAACTATTTCGTTATCAGTTGTCATAACATTGCAATGAAGATTACTTGAACGAAAATAGTCGTACGAGTTTTTGAATATTCTTGAATTATTTTAAGTATAACTATTGAATAGAATGCTCAAGGCTGTTCTATTCGTCTAATGTTTCAAAATAGGATCCAATATCAGAACACTTTTTTTTGTTATGGTCACGTTTTGTTATGGTTTTGTTTAGCCTATTGGTTATGGTCGTGGACTTGCGGGAAGTGGTTTCCGTCGAGTCGTAGGTTCGAGCCTTGATTCCACTAAAACCAGCCATGTAACCAGAGCTGATGCACATTAAATCTGTCGAGGCTCAAAATTCTCCCGTTGGCGTGATGTGAAATTCAAGAGAGGGATGTTTCAATTCAGGTGTCGTCCTCGTCACTTGACTGAGATTTAAAATTATGAGGTATGACATCAATTGTTCTCTTATTATTTCTAATGTAGCATTAATAAAATCAATCAATCAATTAGATCACGGTTCCATATATAAAATGCTCTAATATCAATATCATATTCTGTCTTAAGAATCCTAAAAAGAATATCACATTTTGTTACACTATACATTCCTTCTCTAATTCAATCTGATCCATGTTTATGTAACGGAAAAAAGTGTTAATCAAATAATTTCTGGATGACATATAATACAATAATCCATTAGGAGAGCACCAGAGTTTTATTCCAGTCTATAGTTTTAATTTTTAGAAGCATTTTCGCCTGGCCCACATCTCAGACGCTATTTTGTCACTGCATTCTTTAGCCTTTTCCTAATCTATAAATCTTTCTCGAGTTTTATATCTTTTTACGTAGTTCCGCCAACATAATGCTAAATGTATTCTTAAATTTACTTACTTTGTGAAAGTTATATATTCATAGAATTGCATGTCTAAATCTTAAAGACACTGTATAACAAATGTATGTGAGTGCTATAACGTCATGTATATAAATGTAATTTTGAGGTTTTTTATTGCTATAAAAAGTTTTCCAGCTTTAACTTGCTTTTCGGCATAATACTCTGACAAACTTCAGAAGGAAAATAAAATCTATTAGTCAAAATACCACTTTCACTAGTTGTAATCAATAAAAAATTTTAAGTTTCAACTAAAACTATTATATCCTAATTATTCTTGACCTGCTTCTTCAAGTCACTATGGGAAAATTGTCTGTAGAACACCTACTGTCTGTCTTGTGCACCTTTTCAAAGTAGGTTGGGAAATTAAAACCACTTATAAAACCAAACAAACAGTGAAAAAAAAATCAAATATCAAACTATTTTTTACCCATCTTAGTGTAAAATGTGGGCAAAAAAGGAATCATTTAAAATTCTGAAAAATCACTTTAAATGTAATTCAACGTAGAAATCTTTAGCGAAAGAATAACTTACCACGACGTACGGAATTCTTTTAAACATATTTTTAATCTACTTTTTATGCTTCTCGTGCCCTAAAATGCGTAGCTAATCATATTGTAATGCAATCACGTATTTTTGCTCTTAAAGTTTTTAACACTTCTTGGATTCAACATATATTAATAAATAATTAAAATACTTAATAATTTCAAGATCGGACTGTCTGATACTGTAAGAAACCTTTGCTCTTTGATAATAATTTCAGTAAAAATTGATCGTGATAACTCGTCACAAAATGACGAGGATAACTCGACGCGGTAGTAATCAAAACTTGCTTATGAATCAGTATAATATTTCTTTTGGCACGATTTAACAGATGGTAGTACGCAATTATAATACAAAATTTGTTTTTACAACTCCAATTGTCATCTAAACAAGTAATTTGTAGTTATCCTCTTTGTAATTAAGTGTTTATAACTACACACACACACACACATACATATATATATATATATATTGCCGACAAATCTAAGTAAAATTCTTAAAAAAATAATTACAAATTTTGAGGTATGAATTCTGTGTACAGGAGGTAAAGGGTACCATAGGGAATAATTTTCATTGATTACCTTGAAAAAGGAAGGACCATCAACAGCGACTATTACATAGCGTTATTGGACCGTTTGAAGGACGAAATCACCGAAAATCGGCCGCATTGGAAGAAAAAGAAAGTGCTGCTTCACCAAGACAATGCACCGTGTCACAAGTCAGTGAAAACGATGGCAAAAATCCATGAATTGGGCTTCGAATTGCTTCCTCATCCACCGTATTCTCCAGATCTGGCCCCCAGTGACTATTTCCTTTTCTCAGATCTCAAAAGAATGCTCGCTGGGAAGAAAGTTTCATCGAATGATGAGGTGAACCGAAACTGAGGCCTATTTTGAAGCAAAGGACAAATCGCACTACAAAAATGGTATCGAAAAGTTGGAGAGTCGCTATAATCAGTGTATCACCCATAAAGGGAATTATGTTGAATAAAAAAAACTAATTTTGCCAAAAAAATGTGTTTCACCATGGTAGGCCAGGGACTTTTCAATTGACCTGTTAGAATAGCCTATTATTGGGAAGTTATGCTTTGTCGAAGTTTTTATATTGCAATAAAGTGAAAATTACAATGACCTTTAAAGAAAGTTTCAGTGTTCTGTACTGGAACTACCATAGACTCCTACGTGAGGTCTATACTAAAAATAACTGTCTGTTCTCTAGATAAAATTATATTCTGTATTACTCAGTATACGAGATGTCAATATATTTTTATTTTCTTTTGAATTATCATGTTTTTCGGAAAGTCTTAATTTTTGCTTATATTTGTATAAAATGTCCTTTTCACAGTAAAATATACATAAATAAAAAGCTTTTCCTAAGTAAAATATACAATAAAGCTTCGTTGTTTTTTTAATTCCGATGTGGTTTTCATAAGATCATAAAATATGCATTTGTAGGTAAAATTTGCGTTGATTAAAAAAATCTGCTTCGAAGATGTAAACCTTAACAAAGAAACGCAAAAAAGACCTTTAAGCTGCTCTCGAGTTAAATTTCTAAAATGGATGCAGTGCTCTTTACCTCAGACATAGATAATTAATAACACCTACAGTATCGAAACGTGCATCGATTTTGTCTAAAAGCCATCTCAAATTCAAAACCCTGAATTTAAGTTATACACATCTAAATTCTTAAAGAATACTTAAAAAAAACTTTCCGACAACGATTTGAATGAATAATTTACTTCTTTTCAAAAAAGAAGTGTCAGAGTGAAATATTTTCCAAATATGTAATCACTGTTGAAATAATTTTGCCTGCTAAAGATAATATTCGATTTCGTACAATGTTTTTAATAAACTCTTATAAACACACACTCTCTCTTTCTCTCTCTCTCTCTCTCTCTCACACACACACATATATATATATATAAAGTTCCGTGACAAAAATTTTAAATTATAACTATAGAATAAATTTTAAAAAATAATATACAATGGTAAAAAACATTTTATAAGGAATACTTTTTTTTAATTATTTAAGGGAAAAAATCAATGTTTATAAGGAATTATGGAATATGCAACTTTCGAAGAAACTGCACAACTCTTCGACAATTACAAATGTAGTACTACAATAATCAGAAGAATTGAATGTAATCTATCTGGTATCCAGTAATTAAACAATTGTGTATTACAAGAGGCTAAGGTAAATTAATAAAAAATGGTAACGGAACTTGAAAGTATTTTTCTATGTGCATTCATTAATATTATAGGAATTTTAGATGTATTATTATGATGTACATTTGATATATCATGCCATTCCCTTATTTTATGCTCAATTATTATAATGCAAATAAGCTTAAAAAATTTAGTTATACTAAGTTCAACAGATAACTATTTAAGCACCTTAATTGCATTCCTCTCTCGTTAAATCTCAAGTTATTCGAATCACGTGGTTAGAAATTTCCATCACTAAACAATGCATATCAATTAAAGGATTTTCCATGCTAATGAGATCTTGATGAAGCTTTTTTAAATTTGTGATTTAATGATCTTTAAAATGTTAAAAGAATCTCGGCATTATAAGATTTTTTTCAAAATTTTTTGATTATCAACAAAATTGGCTTCATTTAACGCATCAAAAATAAATAACTATAACGATTACAAGGTGTACACCTGCATTCAACAATGATTAATTAAACGAGAATAGAGCACTAAAGCAATTACAGTGTTAATTTTTTTTTCTTTTTTTTAAGTTATTAGGAAGAACTTTGATTTTTAATTTTAAGCTCGTTAGGGTATTAAAATATTATTTTCACTAGAAGAAGTCTTTCTTTTGATATTTAATTAAATTTCAGTTTCTGAAGGAAGATTTCAAGATTAATTTGTAATTTAAGCATTCTCGCCTATCAAGCAGTTATAAGAAATTTCAATTTAAAAAGAAATGCATAAGAATATAATGATGTTTAACCTATTATAAATGTTAAACATAACAAGTTCTTATTAATTTTCCTTTAGTAATTTTAATTTGAAGGGTAGGATATTGAAGGAGAAACAAATATTTTATGTTTTGATGAAAAGAGATCAAAAGTCATGGGTGTTTGGTTTCTAATTAATATATATATATATATAACAGGAGGAATTTTATAGGACTTTTTTTTATCTTACTAATTCACTTTTTTTATTATATATGATATTTACCAATATTCATGTTATTTATATTTCTTCTATATGTTTTAACATAAATGGTTTTTTTAATTCTCAGAAGGAAATTTCAAAATGAAAAAGAAAAATTGAAGGAAGATATAAATTTTTTTTTGAATAAATTATTTCGTATAAAACTATGTTTTTTAAAACGTTTTCATGAGTTGAAGCTTTTTTCATATCTTTACTCTTGAATTATTTTCCATTTTAATTCATGGTATTTATTTATTTTTACAAGCAATTCAAACTAATATTTTTAAGACTTTGAATATTTTTATCTTTTTTTAAATGAATGATTTTTAAATATTATAAACATTTCGTGGAAAATGTCAAATTCATATTAATTCATTAGAATCTTTCACTATAATAATTTTATGCTTATAGAATAAAATGATATAGATAGAACGAAATTCGATAGGAAGAAAAAAAAACAATTCACAGATTTTGTAATACATTTCCTGTTGAGAATTTTCTAATTAATTACGAATGAAATTCATCTTCATTATAAGAAAAAGGAACATAAATGTAAGAAATAGTAATCAAGTTACAGTTTTAAGAATAAGTTAATCTGAAGCACTAAAAGCTATACGAAATGTGTTATTCAGTTTTTAAAAATTTTATCTTTTTAATCATTATTTACTATTTTTAATATATTTCACATTTTTAATAACAATTTGACAAAATAATTTGCTTTGTTAATTCGTGTATTTAGAAAACAATTCAAATCTTGAATTTAAAAGGAATTTCTTACGATTTCGTGTAACATTTTATCTTTTATTATTTATTTAATGTATTTCATTTACTCCTTCTATTCGAATCTATTTACTACATTCAAATAAATATAAAAATCTTTTGCTTCTACTTTTAAAATTAACGTTCCTCTTTTTGTGTCTTTCTCTTTGTTATTATGTCATACTGCGACACATATTATGTAAAAATAGTCTAAACACAAAGAAATGATAACAACAAAACACAAAAACAAAAGAATAAATTGCGCAATTTCCAATAACCAAGCGATGTAAGTTCAATTATTCAATTGCGTTTTTAAATATAAGTTATTGTATGATGCCAAAATAGAGTACAGCGTTTTACAAAATTTTGAAGAATTGCATTTTTAATCTATTTAGTTTATGTTCAGTTATTATAATCTCTAATAAATTAACTAGTATTCATTTGTAAAAATCGAATGGTAAAATTTTTATTCTACTCATATCAGAGTAGCTAAAAAATCTAAAAACAAGAAACAAGAATTCACTTCAACGAAACGCAAACCAAAGGAATAAATTGAGTAATTACCGACGATTGAGTCACATAACTCCAATTATTTAAGCAATTATTCAGTAAATGCGTTTTTAATCAATTTAATTCATTGCTTATTATTAGATTTCCTAAGAAATGAACTATATATTTGCAGAAAGTTCGAAGGAAAATTAGATATCTATCTGACCTTCCGAATTAAAAAAGCTTAAATTATTTAATGTATTAACAAGCAATGTATTGACATCATTGGCTTTTTACTTATATTCAAATCAATGAAGCTGCATTGGCTTTAATATACTTTGATTGTTAAAATATAGCTTGAATTTCTCTACTTGTATTTGAGCATTAACACAACTGTATACTATCTAAGCTTAAATAAAAAATCGGAATTATCTTTAACAACAAAAAAAAAATGAATGGGTAAATAATACTGTTCTTTATCTTTTGAAAAGTTATTTTATTTCATTTTCTGATAATATTCATGTATATAGAATTCACAGAATGCATTAAACTCAATTTGTTAATTCAGGTGTATTACATTGTTTATGTATATAATTAACAATTAATCATTTTTATTCTACTTGCAAAAACACAACATATACTAGTACATATGTAGCCATCTTTATTCCATGCCAGTGGAAATAAATTATAAGTCATCAATTGCCGAACAAGTCTAAGCCTAATGCGCAAAAAAAAAAAAAAAAAAAAAAAAAACTATTAACGGCAGTTACGGAAAAAAGTCCTTGGACGTCGCAAAACTGTAAACAAAAGTACAGAGCCGTGATGTATGGCCCTTTTATAATCGCCATTTTAAACATTCGATCTTGAGAACTGCGAAACTTCGATCGTCCTCAAAAACTCTCATTAGAATATCGTTAAAGGCAACCGCGCTAATGATCCAGCCACACAATGGCTCTCCGCTAGGTAATAATTGCGCCGTTAGTGTTGGCAGCATCGGCACATCGTTCCACAGTGCGCTTCTTTTTTACTTTTTTTGCTCTTCCTATCGGCGATACATCTTAACTGGCTAAAATGGCCCATTGGACTATTTAGGAAATTTAGTATTTTACGAGTAAAATTGAAATGGTTATTGAAGATTCCAATGCAAATGGGATAATTTAAAATTAATGGTTTTACATCGTGAATTAAAAAATTTTTTCGTTATTCATCGCAACGTTCGAGTCAATTTTGTGGATATTATGAAATATAATTAAATTTTGATGTAACTGTGACTGTGTAATCTGCATTCTCTTTCTAACCAGGTTGCTTGAATTGATATCAATGGTTCCTTTTCAAGGGTTTGACACTATGTAGCTTGTTGCATGTGAACATACTCTGTATGTAGCCTGAAATGTTTGCTTGTAAAATTATGATATTGAGATAAAAACATTTACACTTCATTTCAACAATACAAAACAAGACATTCTAGTAATACATGAACTAAACAACATTCTGCAAGAAAGCAAACTTGAATGTGTTTCTACAAGTTGTAGAATACTTTTTAATTGAGGTATGTATATATATCAAAAATTAGCGACTTACTACACGCTGACAAATCCAGTAATATTTAAAATTCCAAAATTATTACTAGAAATTTTCACGACATCAGTTCCATATCATGATTTTAAACAACCATTGTGAACCAAAACCTGTTTTTATCTAAATATGTCCAAGAAAGATCTCTACGAATTTCAGCGCTAAATATATATACTAGAAAATTTCTGGCTGTAGGCATTTATAACATTATTTTTAAATAGGATTTTAAAATTTTTTCATTGAATTAGATAAATGATTCATCATTTGAAAATGTATAGAATAATCTGCATAACATTTCGTTGCATTGAATGTGCGGAAGCATTTTGAAACTCTTTCAGCATTACTAAAGATACTTTTAAATGTTATTATTGTATATTTATGTTCGAATAACAAGCTAGTAATTGAGCTAAGTCATAAAGTAATAATTTTTTAATGTTACAATTGCAACTTTATTATGATTAGTTAAAATGTGTTATACAAAAGCTAATAAAAAGGAAAATTTCCATCAAAATTTTGTAAATGATTTAAATGTTATTTTATGAATTGCATACATATTTTTAAAACGTTTATGTTAAAAGTACTTATGAAATGATTTTTTTCCAAAATTCTGAACAAATTGTAATGCAACTTATAGAGATGAAGTAAATTTTTAATGTAATTACTTTCAATTAAACTTTTAAATTTCGGGGAACCCTTTAAGCGTACCATTTTCTTGAAAGAACCTCTTGATCAAAGAGAAAAAAAATAGGTTATCAAAACTTTATCCTACTCAAATTTACAAAATTAATATTACATCTCTATTTTATTACAACAGAAACGTCTAAATAACATAATGAATGGTAAGGTAGTTAAAGGATTTTTTTTTTTGTCTTCTAATATATTCTATGAATAATAAACAAAAGTTAGTTTCAATATAGTGTCTATGAATATATCAATTTGTTGTTCTCTTTCTTTTATTGGAAGTTCGGAGGTATTACAGTCTTGGGAAAGAGTTTGGATCTAAGATAATTTTTCTTTTTGAGCAAGGAATATTCAAGAAAGGCTTTTTGAAGATCGAATAAATGTTGTGCCAAAGCAATTTCACATTTTGATCGGGATTAGAGTTACCTTCTACTAAAATATTATGCAAATTAGGAAAGCATTTAATAGTATCTTTCAAAATGCAATCTGCACAAAATTTAAATTTTAAAGGAGTAGCGTCAATTTTATTTTATATCTTGAAAATACTGAAATCAGTGGCCAAAGAAGTGGACGATTCTTCACTTAAGCCAAACAATGGAGGTTAATATGTGACCTAATGGGTCTGGATTAATGTATTTGAAGCACGTGACTTTTACCAAATTTTAAGATGTTATTTTATCAATAAAATTTTTATTTATAATTATTTTTACAAGAAAATTGCCTTTAAGAATTCGATCTCTTATAACAATTAGAATTTTACTAAAATTTTGGCCCTTTGGTTAAGCAAATAGTGATCTCTCGTGGAATCAATGTCAAAGTTCCATGGAACCCTAGGGTTCTGCTCAACCCAGGTTGAAGACCTCTACTTTAGATGAAATGCAACGAGTTACTTTGTGTAACAGTGCTAAAGATCACACTGATCTCATCGATAAAGTAATTTTTGTGAAACATATGTTGTCAACCTATCTATTAAAGCATGTCACAACGATCAAGATTTTAGTTTTTTGAAAAACATTAACATATTCATAAAAGTACTGGGAATTTTTTGAGTGGTACATTGATAAGATTGTATCAGTTAAAATTAATACACCTTATTAAGAATTAAATACTGACCTTTTAATAAATACTAATTTGACTACTTAGCTTTTTTTAAAAAAAAAAGAAAGAAAGAAAGAAGTGTGTGAAAATAAAAAAAAAATACCAATCAATTATTGATGTAAATGTAAATGTAAAGGAGCATGAATTAAATTTAAATGAGGTAAAATGAAACATAAATCTTAATAAATAATAATTAATTCGAAGAAGAAACACATAGTACGATATAAACTTGAACAAATTTTTTCATTTCAGTGGCAAAAAATGCTAAAATTTCTAAAAAATTTTTAGGTATCTAAATAACAAATTTTATTATTTTTTTTTATCGGAATACTTTTAAAATTCTTAATATCAATATCGTTATTTATAGCAAAATTACGTATTATTTTTCAATTACTCTTATGATATGAATACCATAAAAATGTCGTGAATAATGGTGATTTAAATTTTTTCTATCAGCTTTAAAAATTTACTTCCAAAAGCCATAGCAAGTATTTACGATATCCCGAAATCTATGAGGAATAATAAACCAATGATTGCTACCTAAGGTTACGTCGGAATAAAACAAACCTTCCAAAACTAGAAATAAAATAGTTCGCATGAAAACTGAAAACAAAAAAAAAAGTTTTTGCAATTTACTGGAATGTCAGGAGTTTCAAATAAATGAATGAAAGAAATATAAAAAGAAATAACAGAGCAAGAATGAATAAAGATAAAAAAAAAGGCTATTTCAGTACATCGTAGTCTGTTATTCTTAGAGTTCAACCAACCGATGAATTTCGCTCTGTCATTTGGTGAAGTATGGTGGAAAACTCATTTGAATATTGTCTCTGTACAAGGGAAATCTAATTTCAAGACTCCTTTTCTTTCCCTTCATTTTTACGCTCACTTCATTGTGACAACTCAATCAACAGACCCCTCTTTTCACAATAAAGATACCGTGTATATGCAAAAGAACTCTAAGAATTCTTCTATATTTATCTAGGGTTACAGACCAACTAGAATTTGTGTTCTGCGGCTACAGTTAACCACGGGCGTTCATTTAAATGCGGATAGAAAAATGGAAATTATTTCTGTATCAAAATGTCTTTTGAATTTGGTTTTCTTTCAAATGTTAAAGTTGTTCATTTTTTTAAGTTCATTCCCATTTGCAGAAGTTTTAAAAATGGAATATGCTAAAAGTTTACTTGAATACGCACCTTGAATGTAGAATCGTCATATTCAAAGGTATTATATATTTTTTTCACGTTATTTTAATTTTGTAAAGATATCAGCTGAAAAAAAGGACTTTTTTCGGCAAACCAGTGACTCGTGTTATTTCATTTAATTCTGCAAAATCATTTATACAAAATTCTGAGATTTGTAAAGTATATACAAGTGCAGTTCAAGATTGATCAAAATGAAACTCTTTCTTTGGAAGTACGTTTTATTCTACATTAAGAGGTATTCTTACGAAAGGTAAATATCAAATTATGCTAATTTCTTTTGGAAAATGGTTCTCTTAATTTTTGTTTTATTCATAACCTACAAGAAAAAATACGTTAAATGTGTGAGCCGTATTAAATGGTTTCAACTTTCTGAATTAAATATTAAAACATTAATTTTATTGTTACAAGTTAATATTCGTTTTCTGATATTAAATTCAGTTATTGTTTTTAAATTTAATTATCTATATTTCTCTTAAGTGTACCTATCAAAAAATATCAATACACACACACACACACACATATATATATATATATATATCTGTGTGTGTGGTGTATGTATATGATTGTATAAGCTATCATCTGTGTTCTTAATCAAATATTAAAAGTCAAATATATTATTCCGTAATTCATTCAACTTATTTTATTACGAACTATCAATTCACGTAAAATTTTTGTTATAATTGTGTGTTTGAGATTACTCTTTATTCAGTTACTTATTTGTTGATTCTTGGCTTAACATAAAATGCTCTTGCTAACTTGAGAAAGTACTTTAGCCCATCTTCAATTTTTAAAATTGCTGCTACTGTAAAAAAAATAAAGTACAATCTATATTAATAAAAGTAAGTATGTATGAGAGTGAAGAGAAAGAGACGAAATAGGGAAGAAAAGGAGAGATTCAGAAATTCAGAAGTGGTTGTGTTGAAACTACCGATGATGACAGAGTACCACATCTGAGCCAGCGTTTCGAAATTTGCTTCAGAGGATTTCAAAATTCAATGTTCTAGTTTATTTTTGGTATACTTTGCGGTCTAGCTTTCAAATAAAATATAATAACGGATAACGATTCTGGCACCGAACGATTTTTTAATAGAAAACTAATTTTGCTTCAGGTTCATAAATTAATTATTCGATTTTTGGTGAATTTTTGTAAATAGACATGAAGCGCAAATTTCGAATTTTTCTCTTTTAATTTGTATCATTCAAAAATCTATAGATCCAAACGACGAGGTATTCATACGTAGTACGGAATGAACATTTGGACTGTTTTAAAAGAGGAACAGGGTAAAATAAGCATTTTTGCATTTGCTCCACGTGGAAAAAAAATTCACCGCAAAACTACTGAAATATCTACCTCATATTGCACATTCTCATAGTCTATTTTAACTTCTGACAATTATACTTCATGGAGAATTTTGGATATCGTTCTATTTGTTCATTCATTTCTTTTTTAAATGAATCATCCTAAAAAGTATTTTTTTAACCTTTAATTCAAGATTATTTTCACTGATTACTCATTTATGATAATATTTAATGTATTTTTCTTTAAATTAGTGATGGGCTTATGATTCTTAGATAATTTGGTTTATATAGCATTGGGTTATTTTAAAGTATCATTTATGACCATATTGCATGTTGATTGTGTTGATTATTTACTTTGTTTAATGAATATTTTATTCAATGGAACTCTTAAGTATTACTTATTTAAAACAGTATTGCGTGTTGGTTGTCTAGATAGCTATATTGTTTGTTTAATTAATTGACTACTTTACTTAAATATGGAATAAGCAATGGCTAATGAGATGCAAGTACACTGGTATCCAAAAGTCAAGTGGAATTCGTGAAAAGAGAAAAATGTTAATGACTATTGGAGATATACCGTGTGAGAAATCATCTGTTAAAGATGAAGTTTTATCTTTATGTAAAATATTTAATTTGACGTCTTTATGCGTAACACACCAGCACACATCGGAACGCGAATAAATTGGCTCATTCAGTAAAGGCTGTTTAGACAGATTTTGTGCAATTCATGAGCGAAAAAATGTTGTCAACAGTTAAATAAAATGAATGACAGCACAAAGAAGACAATATGTTTGCGAAAGAAATAATCATTTGAATGATCGAATCCGGACGATCACATATCGAAATGTCTCGAATTCTGAATGTAATAAATGTGTGATCTTAAGTCGACAGTGGCAGAGGTTTCAAAGTGTGTAAAATGTTAACAGACTACTGTACCAAGTAGACAAAACCATTCTCCAAAACTGATTTTCAGTAATACTGCGCAACGTTAGAAGGGACAGTTCTGCCATAGAACTGGGTTGAGCGCTCAAAGTTGCCCCAGGAGTATGAATATTTAGTCAGACTATTTAGAGGAATTTGGTTTCTATGTTAGACGATCAGCAATTTGCATTCCCATCACATCTGCGCATAAGCGTGAGCTTATAAACTGCATTTTGCAACATCAGTTCTAGTGTTTATAGAAACAGTAGACCAAGTTCAGGGACAAATCCCGCTGTAGTCTGAACGCTGATTCTTAATGACTAACGATATGGCGAGAGCTTGCAACCACGGGAAACATCACGGAAAGACGTCGTTTTCAATAAAAGAAAGTCATTGTGGGGACAGGTATCAATACTAGGTGGTCGAGCAGACCTCCATATCTTTCAGATAGAGTTTGTGCCTGCTGAAAGATACAAAGATAACATTATTGAGCCTTATGTTCACCTGTTTTGAGATGCTGTTGGACATGACTTCATACTATCGGATCATAATGCGTTTTGTCCCCGTGTGATTGGTTTGGTTTTATTAACGTCATACTAGAAGCGACACGAGGGCTATTCGGGATGGATCTCGTAATTTTGAACCTCAGTCAAGTGACGAGTTAACAACACCTTAGCTGGCACCCCTCTCATAACTTCCCCACCACACCAACGGTAGATATTTGAGCCCCCACAGATTTAACGTGCCTCAGCCCCGGCTACATGTCGGGTCTCTCGGGGCATCAAGGCTTGAACCCGCGACTAGTCGAAAACCGCCGGGCGTGACCACTAGGCTACCGCTGCCACTTGTCGCCGTGCGAATCTGATCGAAGACTTCTTCTAAACGGAAAACTTGGAGCCCATGTTGCGGCCTGCTTACTCACCTGATCTGAATTCTACCAAGCATGTGTGAAATGTGCCCTGGTGACAACTTGCAGCCCTTCCACACACACCAAGCTCTGTTCCAGAATATCTCTTCTTGAGCTTTGAACCTCTACAGCTCATCCACAACTTCATAGAATAATTATGCAAAGGGCCAGGCTTTCAGAGGTGCCCACACACCTTATATAACTGCAGGAGCATCTTTTTTATTTCAATATTTCTCTAAAGTGTGAAATCTTATATGCCCAATTCCTTTTCAAACTGTTTCTTAAGATAATAAATGTGATCACTATTTACATATTTTTTCACATTATTTTCTTATTTTTTACATTGTTTTCTTTTTTTTACACTCCCAAATTATGCTTTCCTCCATTCTGACTTAAAATGTCCTCATTATTCACAGAATTGTGGCCACTGCAGCCTAGAAGTTATGGTCACGACCTAGCAGCCTGTGTTTTTCAGCGAGTCGTGGATTCGAACCTTGATGCCCCAAAAACCTTTATGTAGCCGAGGATGATGCACGTTCAATCTGTCAAGACTCAAAATATTCCAGCTGGCGTGGTGTGGAAGTTTGGAGAGAGAGAGATACTAGGTCAGGTGTCATCCTCGCCATTTCAACTCTAGGCTAAGAGTTTCGAGGTCCTTCGCAATAGTTCTAGTGTTACTTCTTAGTGCAATGTTAATAAACAATCATATCACATCTGTTTGGGTGAAAAAGTATTCAGATTGAGGGGTGGGAAATTACATTGATAAGTAGAACGTTCAGAGTTTGTGTGTTATCAAAATAATTTCTGGTTTTATCTTCCGTAATATATCCTTCCGTATTTACGCGGTCTCATTGCGAGGGAGATGTCAACTCAGGTATCGTCTTCATCACTTGACCGAGGTTCAAAATTACGAGGTCTGTCATCAATAGTCCTCCTATTGGTTTTGGTGCGATGTTAATAAAACCAATCAATCAATCGTTATTCCCATAATCACGAATTATGCTTAAATTTCAGACACACACACACATATATATATATAAATTATGTCCAATAACTGCATTCAAAACCTAGTAATTAAAAGTATTTTATTTCTCATAGAGCAAGGTAATTTTTTGAATATATTTTAATGTTCATAGTTTTTATATATAAAGAAGAGTGTTCATTTTTATTTTTTGTGTATGTGCTTTTTTCCGATTTACGGTTCCGATTATGATGAAATTTTGCACGGTTTTTTTTTTTTTTTTTTTTGTACAAGACGCGTAGGAGAAACACATATATGTTAAAGTATTTTTTTATTCATATCTGACAATTTATTAATAGTAAGCATGAACCTCCAATAACGATATATTGAAAACGCAACAGAAGATTATCCTTATCCTTTTATAGGAATGTTTACGTTTAATCTCTTACCTTAAACGTAAAACTTGCACATATTTCTGCAGTAAACGAAGCTCCCGTTGTCCAGGTATTTAGACAACCGGATCGCTATTTGTCTATTAGCTGTTTTTCTGACAAATGCTTTTTTTTATTGCCTGTCAATAGGTAGGAATTGATATACAATTTAATTAAACTTATTTGAATTTTTAAACTTTCTAAAATTTCAACCGCCTCTAAGGTTTCCTTTCAACAGTACACACGTAACTGAACGAAGTACAATGA
>BMAW01064990.1:68319-86480 GCA_019974015.1 Nephila pilipes | reverse complement strand
TTCTACCAAAATAAAATCTACTTATTTATTTCAGTTAAGAAAAATTTTGTCCGTTTCATCTTGAACGAAAATAGGAAAAACATTGTCTAACTTTTGAAAAATTCTCCCTTCCCCCATCTGCACCTAAATTAAGCCTCCTCACTCCGCGTAAATCCCGAATAATGTCAGGCATTCATATGTCAGTTAGTCTGATATAAATCCTTTAAAAATCTGTACATGTTAGTATTCAGCAGGTCTAAAATTCGCGTTCTACTTTTAAATAACTTTGCAGAGAGAATTTTGTGTAAACACTGATTATTACATAATGCTTCATTATTGAAAATTAAGCTCTAAATTTTGTCACAAGTCTTCGATGTTTGAAAGACATGAAATTAAAGTTTTCAATTCGATTTTCTCTTTTGACAATATAAGAAATTCTATGTTCCCAAAACTCTCAGTTTAATTTATTTAGATTCCATGTATGTTAATGTCATATATATAAAACTGTATTTTACAATAAATTAATTTCTATGAAAGGCTTATGAAAAGGGATTTTAAATACAGAAATATTATACCAAGCATAAAAACATCTTGAGCAATTTTTGGAGTAATTTAAAGATACACCTGATTTAACCATACAATAAACTATAAACTTTATTTTCCAGCTCCATCATTGAAAAAGTCGTTGTTATTTTTCATTGTTAAAGAGAATAATTGTTATAATATGCATTTACAACTATCGTGTAACACTCATTAAAAATATTTTTAAAAAAGTCTACTAATCAGTATAATCAATATTTGTTTTTTCTGTTTCAAACAACTACAACTATATTATTCTGTTCTAAATACTATGCTAACTGTAAAATAAAACTAATTTTATAAGTTGTGAATATCAATTATGTATTTAAAATGTATAAAATATCATGATTTAATTCGAAAGTCTCGTTTCAAATTAAGAGTAAAATAGCTTAAGAATTTTCTGTCAAATTGTCACTCCAACCAAAAATAAAATGAATAAAATAATCCGCTTTCAAACGTCGTTAATAGACGTTTTTTCCCACTCCTTTTAATTTAATTAGTAATTGCTGTAAAGAAGAAGTATAAAGCCACTTCCTACCGTTCAATAAAAGTGCTGTCTTTCACATCAATTAAGCCCGTGTTCCTTTCTTCACTTATAAAACTAATCTGTGACATATTTTCGACATGCTCTCACGCAAGCTATTTTGAAGCTTTAAACAATAGGCATCAATTTTTATTTTTTACTTTAAGTCCAGTCGAACTTGGCATCTTGTCATATTTTGGGAAACATATTTGTGGTACATTGTATTGTCACCGATTTCTTTCTTTCCTCACCTAAAATATTCAGCTTAATTATAGTTATTTAAGTAGTAATATTTATAGCACATAAAAGTAGTGGCCCTTTAATAATATATTTGAAAGTCATAGCTATGAGGAGTCAACTCTTAAAAAATATTTTTAACATTTATTATCCAAATTTTATAAGCTTTAAATGAACGTCAAAAATATTTTTTGAAAACTGCTTTGAAGTAAAAGAATTAAATTTTTGATATCATTTGTGTCTTTAATTAATTAGGAAGTATTCAATAATGTGTGCTGCATCCTCTAAATCTTGACTAATATCCGGAAATAGTTTATTATTAAAGAGAAAAATTGTAAGCCGTTTTTGTCATTTAATTAATTAGGAAATTGATTTTCGAGCATTCAACGAAGTTCGAATAATAATATAAACACAGAATCTTAATCAATTAGAACAACATTAAAGTTTGAATAATAATATGTACGTGCAAAAATTGTACGACTTATGAAACAATTTTACCTACCCCTATTTTTCATACGGTAATATAACAGTTGGAAGAATTTGTGAATATTCCACTTCTGTAATTTGTTTGAAGTTTCATGCCTAGCTTCAACTTTTTGATGCCACGAAATTATTTTTTTTAGTTTAGCTTTTATTAACGTCGCACTAGAAGCAACACGAGGGCTAATGGTGACGGACCTCGTAATTTTGAACCACGGTCAAGTGACGAGGACGACACCTGAGCTGGCACCCCTCTCTCCTAACATCCATACCAAGCCAACGAGAGAACTTTGGGTCCCGACATATTTAACCTGCATCAGCCCCGGCTACACGGCGGGACTTTGGCGGCCAAGGATCGAACCCGCGACTGAACGAAAACCATGACCACTAGGCGACCGTGGCCTACGCTACGAAATTATTAGTCTCATCTAGAAGATGTCGTTTACACGATTTGTTAGGATGACGATGGATGCTTAAAAAGGGGGTTACCATAAGTTAATAGTGCAAGACATCTTAATTTGTCTCGTAAAGTGGTTCAAAGTTCGTCAATCAATTGAAATCGATCGAAATGACCGAATCGATCATCTGAGAACAAACTGAATCCGAAAATTCAGTATTAAGAAGACCAGTTCCATTTCGTCAACGGGTTACAATACCTGTTCAAGACCACTTTCTAGAACACCGAAGAATAATGAACATTACTGTGTCTCAGATCACTATGCCGCAATAGGGACGACCATATTTGCTACTACCATGCTGAGAAGAGTTCACTATCTAAGTAACTGCAACATGGTTCTTTGTGGAGTTTGTCATAATTAACATCACAGAAGTAGCCATTTACGTTGAAAAAGCGGTTACGTTACCTGCAATAGACAGGAATGAACTTCTGTAGTCTTCACAACCGGGTAACGAATTATTTTGCAGAGTTATTCAAATCGTACCGGATCAAACTACAGATCACTCTTCAGATAGACCAGACACGGCTATGATATTTACCATTATGAGATTTAGTAACCATGGTTAACTGATTCCAGATCAGAAAGTGATTAAACTTCACTCTAAAAGACTAAACACAAATAACTAACAATAACTAAACTTTTATTAAAATCACTTAAAATCATTAAATCAAGGAACAATATAAAGTGGCAACCCAACCAGCTAACACAAGAAGAAAGCCAGAAATGGAGGAGAGAACCAAGTAGCTTGAACGTTGATTCATCTCTCTTTCTGTATGCTTTCTAGTGGTACTTTAAATAACGGTAGAGAAGGACTCTAGTTCACTTCGCTTACCCTGGCTTTCCTTGAGAGAATATCTTGCTCTTCTTCATAGTGGTAGAATAGCAGTAGGGTAATGGTGATTACCTGTAGCCATAGCACTCCTCCTGAAGTCACGAAGTTGGTGAACACTGGAATCGGATTACAGGACGGGAACGTGTATCAAATCTAGTGACGACATCAAAAGAAGGAGCAAAAGAGGTCTCCTTGTTGACTGCGTCTGGAAACCAATGAGCTGGCTTCAAACGGTGGATGGAAGCAGTATGTTGCTCGCCATCTATTTCCAAAGTGAATTATCTTAGGAGTCCTCTTCACTAACTTGTATGGACCAACGTAAGGTTGTTCCAATGGCCGTCGAACCCAATTAAGGCGTAGGAAAACGCAAGGTGAATGAAAAAGATCCTTGCTGATGAATACCGGACATGAAGAATGACGATATGCAAGTACTGGCTTCAAGGGACGAATATAGAGTCTCAAAGACTGCATAAATTCTAAAACACTCGCATTGGAAGTGAACTGGAAAAGAATTATCCGGGAAGTTTCAACGCAATTCCATAAAACCAATTCCGCAGAGGATTCCACCATATCGTCTTTGTAACTCGTCTGTATTCTAAGTAATACCAAAGGAAGAGGATCTAGCCAGCTGTCAGGCAGATGTGCCATTAAAGCATTCTTAAGATGACGATGGAACCTTTCTATAGACTCATCACTCTGCGGGTGATATGAAGTGATCCGAGTCTTATTGGCATTAAAAACTTTGATAGAAATGTAAACGGTTATTCTGAAAGTTTGTGCTGCTATCAAAAAGGATAGTTTTCGGACCCCCAAACCTTGCAACCCATCCGTACAAAAACGCATGGGTAATGGAACCCCCTTACGCTGGTCCATACAAAGTAGTGAAGAAGATTGACAATCTAACATTATGTAAAGATAGAGATCTAATGGAGACATCAAGGGTTGAAATGAAGTCTTGTGGAGTCGTCACAATGATGACCTACATGTGATCAATAGAGGAACGCACAACTGTGAAATATCGTGACGAGATTCGCTCTCCTTATGTCATCCTATCTACTGGTACTTTTACTGAGGAATTTATCTTAATAGATGATAATGCCTGATCTCACCGCGCTAAGCTTATTGATAAATATCTTGAAGATTAAGGTTTGAAGTGAATAGAATGGGAAGCTTGAGCTCTGGACCTTAATTCAATAGAGTATTTATGAAATTACCTCATTAGACTACCTAAGGTCTACCCCTTTCCCCCGAGACCATTAAATGATCTGAAACTAAGGTTTATTCCATATATAAGCTTTACTATAAACCTTAATTTATTAGACCAATTAGCAGCATAGTTACGAAGTGATACTTTTTATGTGTTACTACGGCAACAGTTAATCTTGGAATATTAAATTTTAAAAAATTGTAAGTAAATGCTTTCTTTTTTTAACCTTCTAAATATTTCTAATATTATAGTTTCTTGGTGGAGGCTTCCTCTCCAGGAGAATAAGACGTAACAACTGGGCTGGAAGGGAATTATATTCTGGTTCTGCTGCTCAAAGTTCACATGTGCAGATCCTCACCTTGGCAGTTGTCTAACTGTGTCTCAGAGTATCTAAGACCCCTCATTCAAAACTTACCACCTCGATGGTTGCATCTAATAGATCCTTCACCTTAACCAGAGACGAACAATGACGTTGATAGAAACGCTGCAAAGAGCCCTCAGTACAACAAGAACTTGTCAATTGCATTGATGTCTGGGAAAATAATCTTTTCTAAATATTTTTGAGGAACACCCTTTCAAAGATTTCTCTCTTTGAAAAAGAGGTGTGCTACATTCCGTTCTCTAGTAACAAAAGCACTTAATGACTAAAAACATATGTTCAAATCAAAACTCCCATAATTACCTGATAACCAATATTTTTCATCCATTATCTGAGTCATATTTCAATCACAGACTTATGCTTTAATCTACTTTTTTTAGATAAGCATCATCAAAAGTGTAGTTAACTTATTGAATATTTATGCATCAATGCATCGCCGTATCCTCAAAATTTAGTTACAGCTATTTATCGGACTCACTAGGAAATTGGGAGAATATTAGGAAAAGTACGGTGATTCTTTTGTTTTACCCGATTTTTATGGAATATAGACAACAGACCATGTGAAGTTTGATTAATAAAAATAATGAACAATTACCAAAGTCTATATTAAGGGGATTTAGCTATAAATTAAAAACAGGGAATTATCATAAATTCACAATATTACTTAGCATAATACGATTTACATAAAATTAAAATACTTTAAAGAGATATTTGTATATATCCTCAATGAATTTTTGAAAAATAAAAAAAAAAAAAAAACTTAAATTGTAAAAGAATTTTGTTTAAACTCCAATTAATTTAATATAATAATCTACATCACACACACACATGGAGACACTAATTATTTTTTCCAAACTCTAAACAGAGTTTTACACTGCACGCAAAATTCAAAATATCGAAACCAGTGTTTCTCAAATCTGAATTCCAAATCCTAAAAATTTTTACGACCTTCATTACACGTTATTTATTCAAAGAGAAAGTTTGAATTATTGAAACAGTGTACTTCGAAGTATAAAATAAAATTCATGAGTTTGAAACATAGTATTAAAAATAAAAATGTTGCTTCTCTCGCAAAATCCTTGTTCCAGTCTCAGATCCCAAAGTCATTTCCTTTTGAATATAGAAACACCGAATGCTTCTTCGACCCTTGATATCGAAATCACTTGCCTTGACGTGTTTGTCGTTTCCAGTTATAACGAGGAAATATTAAAATCCACGCACGCCTGAACACTAAATTCTCCGTGTCAGCTTAGCTGGCGACTTTAACATCACATTTGGCGCGAGAAAGATGCTTTTCTGAACGCCAAGCTTCATAAGGCACAGAACGGTTTCCCAATGCTCGAGCGGAACTTCAGATCGCTTTTGCCTGCTGTTGAGTTTTATTGGTCGTTCCAAGTTTTGTAAAATATATATTCCACTCGAAAAGATTCTTCTCGGAATTACGATCTGCCGTTTTCGTTGAGGTCATTCAATGTTTCGCCTGTTAATTTTCCGTTTCCAAGACTTTCAGTTCGCAAAACTTTTCAAAATGGAGGCCTCGCAAACAGCCTAATCTTTTAATGGCGCAAACGATAAATATTATGATGGGAGAAAACGTATAAGCGCGGTTATTAAAACCTGCTAAGTTAATGACTTCACATTAAAATAAGTGTGTATACATTTTATATCTCTTTTCTATATACGAGTAGAACGCCGTAGTTGACAGAAAGAAAAACTTTTTCGCACTTTTCGCTGCTTTGAAATTGCTTAAGTACTATCGCATTTTCGAAGCTGAAGAGTCACTTGAAATTTCTGAAAAGTGATATAGTTTTTATTAAATGTCAGTCTCAGTCGCGTAATGAATTCTGTATTCGGAGAAAAAATGATCATTAAGAGTGTAAATATCTTAATGACCCATTACTTTTGCAAACAAACAAGTTTCAATGTCTTTGATATGCTTTCTTATTTTAAGTTTATTGAACTTGTAGAATGTAATTAAGGGAAATATATTTTTTTACGTAAAAACAAAAATAATACGAATTTTGCGTATTGTAGTTAATCTCTTAAAATTAGCTTTATACCTTTTCGAAGAAGTTAAAACATTCAAATAAAACTTTTATGAAGGAGTAGGGAATTTTGAAAAAAAAAGTAATTCATATCTTTGGTGCTTTATTATACGTTCAGATTAACAAAATTTAACGTGTAAAGGAAGCTTGCTGAGAGAATTATTTTTAGAAACATTAAGCATAAATAAAAATAAGAAAATAAGGCAAATATATAAATTCAATACGATGTGCTAGCTATACTTAAAAAAAAACAGACCGGAACGTTACCGTTCGGATGCTTCTCACATTCTAAATTAATAAAATATATTTGATTTATTAAATTCAATTTATACCTTTTATACTGATTACATCCACCAATGTTGGTCGCAAAATATATTTATACGCAGATTATCTTCATTAATAAATATATCTTTGTGTACTATAATAAAATTATATATGAACACTAAAACGACTGGATTGTCTACTTTGGACACGAAATTGCTTAATTGTTGAAACGTATATGTCAGCTTGCAGAAATGTCATAAATTTTATTATATTTTTAAAGCTTTAGATACGTAACGTTTTTTTCAAAAACATATAACAAGCGCATATATTGATGTAAATACCTAGGGTGATGGAATTGGCAAAAAAAAAAAAAAAAAACGTCATAGGCATTTCAGCCATCTGCTGTTGAAGTAACCTTTTTTTATTCCATTCGCTCATGGATTACTTGTTGAACTCATTATAAGTAAATTGAATAGTTTTTTTTTCATACATTGGCAATTACACGTATCTGGCAGCTATGTTTTTCTATACTTCAAACAGATTAAGTATTGATGAGTGTTTATCTCTTTCAGACCAACTGGAGGAAACCTGCAGTGATGATGATAAAAGTAATTCAGATTTCAAGATTCCTTTTGAAAACTATATTCCTGAACAAAGTTCGGGATATAGTTTCTCAGAAGAAGAAATTGATGATGAAAATACCGCGTAGTCTATTACGTATTGCAGATATGGGCCAGGAACCGCGCTCCCCAAGAAAAAAAAAAGATCATGCTCGTGTAATAAGAAAAATAGTAGACGAAATGAAGCTTCATCTTGGATTTTCTGTTTTCCAAATTCACATTGAAGCATATTAAAGTATGTAAAATGGATTGAAATAATTCAGTATTAAATACAGGGGGATTTACTTGGAAGAACTGAATGTTTTTACTGCACTAGTTTATGCAAGTGGAGCAAAGTGCTATTCTAGATTAAAAAGACTTACGGCCAAAACAATGAATGTCCTCCAGTATTCAGTGAAACGATCGAGAAACGTTTCAAAGAAATGTTACGTTTCCTGTGGTTTGATGATAAACTGAATCATCCAACTCGACTTAGGAAAACAAATTCGCCCTCGTTTCTAAGTTATGGTTTCCTCTTGAGGGAAAATTCTGAAAAGGAAATTGTTGTGTTTTATAGCAGGTGAAACTATAAAAATCAACGACCAGCTATTGCTTTGTAATACGTGTTTCAAACTTATACAGTACATTTCAAATAATCGTGATAAATTTGGATTAAGAAACACTGACTACGGATGATGAGATCAAATGTTTCTTGAATGGCTTTCCACATCTAAGAACGGATGAAGAGAGGGGAACAGAAGTGAGCAACTTCGTGGATACGTTTTTATGAAACTTATGAATTTTTGTTTCTTTTTAAGCAGAAAGTTTTACAACAGCCAGTAAATTTACTTCTCAGAAACTTGAGAAAAAACTCTTTGTTGGTAAAAGGAACTTATATTGTTGGCACAATGCAAATCGAAGAGACATGGAGAGTGAATCTATTTTTTATCTCGTAACTCCATCGTGCGTTTTGTTGTTGGAAAAAGAATAAAGAATACGTGCAGAATTAAATTATATGTTTTTTTACAATAAGACATATAGTTAATGCTTCAATATGCAATGAAAATGAGAGTTTTGTCAATTTTTTTTGGTAGTACCAAAAGTAACCGCCGATTTAACGCCTTCATGTGTAGTTTGGCATTTCAACACTGGATTTTTCTAATGTTAAACTAGAAGATGATAGATTTGCTATACTAGAACATGGAGATGTGCGACTTGTTTAGGGAAATTCTTAGGAGCTTTTATAACCGGAACGAATTCGTATTAGTTACTCCGATCTCATTTTTAGAACACTATTTTTGGTTTTGTTGTATTGGGAAGTTTCTCAAGGGAGAATAAAAAAAAAGATTAATTTGGGTTTATAAAAGGAAAAAATAATCTAGATAAAACAGTTCAAATTTTTGGAGAATTCGAGAATGTTGACATTGAAAAACTCAATTATAAAGAGACATTAATTTGTGAAAAACATTTTATAAAAAAGGAAGTTCCAAACAAATTGAAGTTAGGAAACTAAATTCTGTAAGGTATTGTTTAGCAAAGGAGCACGAGTATTTAAAATTATATTCAGACTTTTTAAAAGAATCTCATCAGTTAAGCCATATGATTAAAATTAGTTAGAGAGGGGGGAAAGAGATCGTATCACATTCTCCACCTTGTTGTTTATAAAAGAATTGTGAAAAATAAATTAACGTCATTAATAGTAGTATTTAACGCTTCTTTCTCAATAACTAACGGAAACTCGGTTAATTCTATGCAATAAAGTGGGGTTTTGATTTAGAGGAGGATTTGTTTTCAATAATACATTTTCTCTTTCACTGATGATCAACAAAAATTCATCGGTCTATTGCTATTCATCCTGATTAGAGAAAGTTGTAAGAAATACACTGGTGTTCAAAATTTAGAAAATTTTCCGATTTGGTTGATTATCTCCAGAACTACTGGACAGATTTTAATAAAATTTGGTGTGTACATTGGGTTGATATAATACAAAAAATAACCCTTCAACAGTTGCAATACACTTTCATTATCGTGCATAACACTCATCAGAGTAGCAATGTATGAAAAAGCAATTGCAGAATAGAGCAAAAAAATTGATTAATAGGGGGTATGGTCCCTTCTTACAGATATATAGGCCTCACAAAGTGATTTTATGCTGGAAATAAGGGAGTTTATGAGTTCCTGTGGAAATTGGTACCATTCCTTCAGCAGAGTTGTTTTCAGGTCTTGGATGGTTCTTGGAAGGGACTTGCGAATTACAATTGCCCTCCCCTGAGCATCCGAAGCATACTCTATAGGATTAAAGTCTGGAGATCTGGCTGGACAATACATCCGGCGAATATCCTCACTTTCCAAAAATTAGTCGACAAGCTGAGCACTATGTGACCTCTCGTTGTCATCCATTAGAACAGTCGCCCATTGATCCATGTTTCAATCTCTATGCACCATTTTAAGTGAACTCTCCTGTTCGCAGAACTGAGCGGGATGCAAATAACAGATCTGTTTGTAAACAGCTCTCTCTCATAAAGTCTTCTGGAAACAGTCACCCTTGAAACTCGGTTTTTTGTGGCTGCATGCAACTCATGAAAGACCTGAGAAACTGTAGCATTCCAATACACCTCACTGTAATGGACAAATGATGATCTTCTCTGTCTTTCAAGGCTCTTGGACGACCTTGCCCAGGCTTTCGCTCTACGAATCCGGTATCCTTAAACTGTTTAAATAAGTTGTAACGACGCTGGGCGTTAAATCGAGTTCTCTGCAAATCTGGATTTGGGATTGGTCTACATCTAGCTACTACTTCTACTACGCCACCTAATTCCATAATCTAATCGTTGGTCATTAGTCACTTTTACTGCTTGAATTTTAATTTAAGCGATTGCTACAAAAATACACCAAGAAATTCAGCGAAATTCACTAGCGAACGAAATGCTGATTTTGGATTGCGAGCTTATAAATCCTGTTTTTCGATCAGTTCCCCATACACGTATACGCTTACGTATTCGACGTACAAGATTTTCATTTTTGTTTCGAATTAGTATTTTTACATTCTTTTCGATCAATTCTTTTCAAGAAATTCTACAAAATATGCAAATTCTCTTAATTTTGAACACTAGTGTATTTTGGAAGAAAAGCGTTAACGAGCTGTATAAGACTTTTGACCTAATTGCTGCTAGCAACGGAGCAATCAGCTTTTCATACTTAAGGATTAGAACATTACTTAAGCTTCCTACGAATGAAGAAAATAATTTTCCTTTACTTCAGGGGTGGACAAATAGTGGCCCACCAAGACAATCAGAAAAATCCGGTTTAAACCAAGATGTCCTTCCTTGCATAAAATTCTTCGAAGCGAAATTATGCCTATTTGCAAGGCAGGTGAAGGAAATTTTCATCATTTCCCTTATTAAGGAAGAAAGAAAGCATATATCATTAACATAAGAGCCTTAATCAATGATTATAAATTACGAAATTATTTCGGAGCATTTGGCTAAAAAGAAGGCATTTAGATTACCTAATCTACAACAGAGATCGCGTTGGAAGTTTGAAAAAAGATAATACTAAATAAGGAATACTTATTTGTTAATGGTGGATAATTTGCCACCATATATATGTATATATATATATATATATATATATATATTACTGGTTACAGGGCAGAAGAACCTATTTTACCCAAAAAACAGATAAAAAAAATTACTGTGGAAGTGATTTGAAACCCCAGGTTGTTATAAACAACCTATCTCAAAATGGCTCATTCTTTCTTTGAATAATTGACATTGTCGTATTTCTAAAAGAATACCTATGTTGATACTAGATAATAGAGGGCGCCGCGTGCCATACGAGATGATCTTTAGCTCGGAGATGTAACTGCCTTCCGCAATAAATAACTTCAATCAAAATGTTTGAAATTTAATAGCAAAAATTTATTTTATACTCTGTTTAAATGTTTCTTGACATCGTAGTAATGAATTAATTTAATGATGTAAAGCAAGTCTGTTATATGAGTTTTTGGATTAAATCAAAAACCGATAATTTGAAAAGCCACCTGTCTGATAGGTAGGCAAAATTTTTATAATTCTTCAATACGAATTCTAGTGTTAGCTTATACAACTCATGAATAATTGTGTAATAATTGTTTCTGTGTTGTATTAATATTTAGTTGTATACTTTCTTGTATTGTTTGATGGCAATTTACATTGAAAGTTTTGCAATATTGCAAGACTCCGGGGGCATGTCATTGCAAGCGATATGAGTGATGTTAAGATGAGCCCACATGCGTAATTACTATTTGCTCCAGGGACCATTGCTCTGTAGTGGTTGTGAGAGTGAAATAAATCAGGATGAAAAATAAATTGAGTACTTATGAGCAGTTTCAATAAACAACTGAAATTAATGTCATTAAATGCTTAAGTATATACTATAGAAAATTAAAATTTTATAGTAAAACATACAAATATAAATAATATCTCTCTGAATGAAAGAAAAGAAATTTGTGATCTACTTTTGCAATGAAGTAGCATACAAATAGATTTAACAATTAATTTATTTCTTTTTCATTATTAACTCAGCACCAGAAAAGTGATGGTCAGTTCGTTGCTGTAATTTCAGTTTATTATTGATAAATTAATTTGCATTTAGTTACTTGCTCAATTACTTTTCCACCCGAAAGACTTCGTGATTAAATTGTAAATCAAATAAGTTATTATGTGTTTCTAGATAAAACTAGTCTTCGCTAGATAGATTTAGTTTAAGCGTATGATTAATTCATTTGCTAATTTAGATGCAAATTTAACAGGAATTGGGCGTAGGTACAAAAATTATTATTAAAATATAGTAAGGTGCTTTCTTTTATATAATTTCATAAACTGAACGCTGTAATTATTTGTCTACATATAGTTTGTGTATAATCAATAACTGTTTAAGTGACCTAAATGTGTATTCTCTCGTTAATTACGTATATTATTCTATGAGATTAAGTACGAATTTAAATATAAATATAGATGACCGAAATATTAAGAACTGTGCCTATGATGTTAAGTTCACATATACAATATCATCAAAGGAGAAGGATTAAAATAAATTATAATTAATTGCTCAAAAATTGCAGTAACAATACTAAAATTATTATTATTGTTGTTATATATTGCATGAAGATTTATTGTACATCAGACGTTTTCTTGCTGCTGACTCTAAAAAATTAATTTTTAACCAAAATTTCATTAAAACATTTTTTAAGGGATAATCTTTTATTCCTCGTAAAACTATTATTATTTAGTCTTTGCAGTATAGGAAATTGAAATTACTCATATAGTTGTTTTCTTCTGTTTTCAGCTGTTTCTTGAATTGGACGTAACACATGTGATCAAAATTTGGAATTAAAAATGTCGATTTCGTATCCTACTTATTTCATGTTTAAAATTATTAATTAGAAATTCCGTTTTCTCTTGATTTTTTTATATTCAACTTTGTTCCATTTTCTTCCAAAATCCCGTATTTTATTGCTTATTAGACATACAATCTTTTTTATTATTTTTTTCGTTTTCTCTATAAGAGACTAATGCACGATAAGGTTTATGTGTTGTTATTCTAATATATAGTACTACTTCAGACTGAATATAGCTGATAAATAACTATTTTCAAGTTTAATTAGTATTTTATAACTCTTAAAAAAGAATCTGAAAAAATTGAAGGGATTATGGTGTTTATAGGCACCCTGATATATCTACAGTTATACATCAAAGAAGATTACTTACAGCAAAAAAATAATTAGACACATTTCATTACAATTAATAGTTGACAAAATGAATGAAATATAGTCAGTTGCTTAAAATGTTTGATTTTAATATATATATATATATATATATATATATATATATTTGATGTTTGAATTAAACGAAATTTCTCTTAAAAATTATTTTTATTTTCTTAAAAATCTCTCACATTAGTAAGAATATACGCAATTTATTCAGACTTTCTATTTGTGCTATAGTCAGATTTAAATTAAATGCAAAGGATTATTATAGATGTTTCATTTTAATATGACTCACCAGTAAAATAAATATTTGCTTGGGCATCCTTCTGGGAAAAAAAACTCGTTGATACTTTTCTACACATCAACACTCGGATAGGAACATTTTTACATAAACATTTCGGCCCTCTAATAACTTCGCATTAATTTCTCACATTTAGATTTTAGTGTAACCCAGTTTCTCTTCATAATATTTATTATACTACAAAACATGTAGATCATCAATATATCTATATATAATAAAATTATCTTAATCAATACAATTATATTCATAAAAATGTAAGTATACATTCGCCAAACTATTACTCGCTGGTTCATCTTACAGACTAACTTGTTAAAAAAATTATGTTTATAATTGATATAAATAAGTAAAACATTAATTAAATATTTAAATTTATCATAAGTAACGTGTATGTGAGTTCATTGATATTATAATCCTTGTATAATTAACAATACCTTAACTAGAACAACTAAGCCTATCGAATGAAAGTAGTCTTCAAAATTATATAAGCATTTTTAATATAAGTATTGTAGCTAATAGTGATAGTTTTTTAATTAATGAGTGTTAGTCAATGACATGAAACAGTCTTTAATTTAAAATTAATTGCTGTTTTTAAATTTAATTATTCTCTTCTACGTGTTTATTAATAATTAAATAATAATAATAATAATTACACATAATTGCATAACTATTTCGGACTTAGTCAACATAAAAAATAACAGTCTTTTTTTTCTAAATATAAAATTTCTGTTTAATAACCTGTATTTTAATCTCATCTTCTACATTTACTAGCAATATGATTAATAAAATTATTGGTTTTATAAAAAATTCTAACAATATATACTTTATAATATTTTTTATATTTACATTAGTATATTTAGGTCTAAATGAATGTGTATTTTTTTTGTTTTGTTTACCTTCTTTCATTTCCTTCAGTTTAATTTTAGATTTATTGGTGTATTTCTTGTACATTTAAGGTTGCAAACCATCTTGTTGTAATATAATTCACTGAAGTGAGATAGTTGGATCTGTAATATCGATATAGATGCCAATATTATATTCTAAAGTATTAATTGTACTATTTCCAACATTTGTTCTTAATTTTAATGTTTTTCTATTCCTTCGCTATGATTTAAACTGGCTTCATTCTTAAAGAGTATGTTATGATTAATAGTTAGTGTTTTGGAGGCTGTATTAAGTTAATGTATTATTTGATGTATTTAAACAATTTGTTGGCCTATTTTCTTTAGATTTTTTTTTACATTTAATAATATTTGTAATATGAGTTTTTGTTATCTTTTCTTTTTAATGATGTGATTTTTCTTTAAGTAGGTTTTTTATTTTGTTCTAAATTAATTTTGAAATATTTTAGAGCTCATAATATATACTTTATAAATATATATATGCGTGTGTATATGTATGTATGTAAGAATTCTCGTTCTAAGGAATAACTATTATAAATATGTTTCGACTCTTTTTATATATTGAAGACATTTTGAAAATTGTGAAATTATACCTTTATTGCTTGAACACGAGAGAGGAAATAACAGACAGAGAAAAACATGCAAAACATCACAGACGTCACTTCGACCTCGTGGCTAAATTGGAAGAGTGACATTTACATCTTGAAAATTTGAAAAAGCCAGAGATGTAGTTTCAGATTCGTGACTATAGGGAAAGAGGAGGGAATTTACCTGGCTTAAAATTTATATTCAAGGACTTCTTTAGATCACGTGATATTGGATGAGAGATTTCTGAGGATTGTAGCTGTAGACTCAAAGTCCGATATAGATTATCCTGACAGGTAATAAAAATCATTATATATATATATATATGTGTGTGTGTGTGTGTGTGTGTGTTTGTATATATATATATATATATATATATATATATATACAGTGAGAGAGAGAGAGAGGGAGAGAGAGAGAATATAAAGTCTCTCTCTATATATACAGAGATAGATTTTTCGTTTACATATAAAATACCTAAAGACACCGAAATCTAATGCCAAGGATTATTTATTCTTGCATTATTGCATTCCTAGATTTGAATTATTCTTGCATTTAAATTTAAAATTAAGATAGTTTTTTTGTCTTCTGATTTAATCACGAAGGCGAAAAGACGCATGTAGCGTGTGCATGTAGCGTAACAGTTACATCGTGCTAATAGCATGATGTAACTGTTTTGTCTCTCTCCTCGAACGTAAGATAGACATTATTCAGCGAATAAGTATTATTTTTTAGCCATGACTAGAACTAAAAAATAATATCGCTAACTCCGGTCATATACTACATACATACATGCATATATGTATTGTAAAGGAAAATTTCCTCTTTTGCGGTTGTGCGTTGAGTAAAAATCAAGTCCAACTCGGAGGAAAACAACAAATGACAATTTATTCGTAAATCTTCAAGACAACAAGCAGGTAGTTCACCTTAGACAATAATGGTACACAATTACACAGTGACGCAGAATCAGGAACAAAGCACACTTTTACGAACAATCACAGTTATTTCAGCAACTGTCAGCTCACCAGCTTATCACTCCTCACTGCAAACACTCACAGCTTATCTCTCTGTGCTTCCAGGGCAGGATCAAATAATTTCTAGAAGATGCACGCTGCTTCATTGCAAATTTACCCTGCATGCTCTATTTCAAGGGCCGACAGCTTCAGTCGATCCCTCGATTGATCTCCGCAACAGAGTCTCCTAAGACACAGTTCCACTAGTTCAGGCCAAATCTCTAGTAGTTCACTTTGCCATGATTACTGATTGGTCTACAAAGCAGACTCCACAAACTGATTAAGTACACAGACCGATTCCTTTGCCAGACACACTCATCCGGACTATAGTTCTTGGCGCATTTTCCCTTTTCCGGTATGGCATGACGTAACAAGGGAAAGTTCACGAAACGTCCGTAACTTTTCTCCATTCGATTTTTCTCTTAGGTTTCAGCACCTTCGAGTATTTCCATTTGTCATCAAAGTCCCCAAATTTTTCCCTAATCCATCGCGAAGATGAAAGGGTCTATTGCTTTAACTATCTTGCTAATTTGTGACATATTTGCAAATTCCTCTTCTCCTTTGGAAGATAAGCGTTGCAAGAAAGCATCAACTCACGTTCATATCATATATACTGCTGTTTGTAGAAAATGCAACACCATGAAAGAATCATCAGAATCAAATGAAATTTAATGCAGAAACGACTTGTACTGATACAAATAAATGATGAAATTTTCAAAACAAAAGAAACAAATTAAGCGTCCGAAATCAGTATTTGGTGCAGCCACCATGCGCTGCAATAAGTGCTGCTATACGACGTGGCATGGAGTCAAACAGATGTTGAATATCTGCTTGAGGAAGAGAATTCCATATCGCTTGTATGCGCAACCAAAGTTCGTCTTTGGAAACTGCAGGACGCGGATCACGAGCGAGACGCCGACCAACCATATCCCACACGTGCTCAATAGGCGACATATCCGGTGAATAAGCAGGCCAAGGAAGAAGTTGCATGCGTTGTGCTGAACAGAAGTCTCGAACAGTCCGCGCAACATGTGGGCGTGCATTATCCTGCTGAAAGATAGCTCCAGGGATGCCTTGAAGGAAAGGAACGACTTCGGGCTGTAGCACTTCACGGACGTACCTGTTGCTATTGAGATTACCCTCAATTCGTATCAAATTGGATCGTCCATGATACGAAATCGCACCCCAGACCATAACTCCGGGTGTTCGACCACTATGTTGTTCAATAATACACTCAGGAAGGCAGCGTTGACCGGCATAACGTCTAACACGAACACGGCCATCATGGGTCCACAAATTGAAGCGTGATTCATCTGAAAAGACAACTTGGTGCCAATCAGCTCGCCTGTCTCTGTGCTCAAGAGCCCACTGCCGACGCAGCCGTCGATGATTCGCCGTGAGGGGAATCCTGTATAAAGGCACCCTTGCACGCAATCCACGGCGCAGCAGACGACGACGAATTGACGAAGCCGACAATTGTACACCTGTAGCAGTAGACCAACGTGCTGCCAGCTGCCTGGAGGAAGCTGTGCGATCATTCACCGCCATGCGGAGCAGGTGTCGATCATCGCGCTCTGACGTCACCTTCTGTCGTCCAGTGCCTGTTTTTCGAGTTGTTCGGTGCTCGTCGGTCCACTGCTTCCAAACTCGCATCACTGTGGAACTGTTCCGCTGCATACAAGCTGCTATTGCGTGATAGGAAAATCCTCCTTCTCGAAGGCCGATTATCCTCCCTCGTTCAAACTCCGTAAGTTGCTTGAATTTCTTATTCTTCCGTCGTGGAGGCATACTCAGGTCTCACTAAACGTTTGCCACTAACAAATAATCATAGACTTTTTTCAACGTCCCGCTACAGCACTTTATTTATACGCTTTCAGCATCAATTCAGAGGGCGCTGCGCGCGCCGCGCACGCGCGATGGCTCTGAAACTTTATTAATTTGCATAATATCCTATAATTGACATTTGCTGCGAATTTCATTTGATTCTGATGATTCCTTCATGGTGTTGCATTTTCTACAAACAGCAGTTTAT
>BMAW01064990.1:53378-64787 GCA_019974015.1 Nephila pilipes | reverse complement strand
TCTTTTTTGTTGCGAGTAAATAGCGATAAACAGCTTTCTGAATCATCTACTCGTTGCTGTTTTTGTTCCATCGAAAGCAATCGCGGCACCCACTTGGAAAAAACCTTTTTCACTTCACTTCAAAAAACCTTTTTCCTGGTCCGATCGACTTAAAATTTTGACACGTTTCAAGCAAAGGTTAGTACTCTAGAAAGACCTGGTTACTGGTTTACTACGAGCGCCATCTCTGGGTTAGTCTCGGGAGTTATTGATCGATGTGTTATATATATATATATAGAGAGAGAGAGAGAGAGAGACTCTACTATTATTAACTTTAAAGTCTTAATAAATAAAGAATAAAACACATGTGTAGAACAGTTCAAACAATAAGATAACATTAAAAAAAAGGATCAACAAGGTCAGGTCTCCCTTTGCTTTCAGTTGTAAAATCTATCGGATTCACAACACAATCCACGTCGGTCACGCTTTTCTTTCACGTCTTGTTTCCATTTCTTCTTCACTTCCGTTTCCTGGTGGCGTCTATCACGTGGTGTGGTTTGCTCTAATAGTTAGCCGGCTAGTGTTGCCATTCATTCAGGTGGGAAAATAACCTCACGGCCGTCCTGAACTTCCAGACATCAACCATTTGTTTTAGGGGTATGGAAAAGTGTACAATAAATTTGAAAAAACCCAACAAATGACAAAAGGAAAATTGACAAAAAATTTTCATGATGTTGGTGATGAATGTCCATCTTGTGCACCATTGTTTCATTTTATCTGTGGCAATTGATGTTATGTTTGGACCTTCAAGATGTCTTAATTTTCCCTAATTCGTAACGATCATTGGGATGAATTTTTATGTGATCATAGGCTCCGAAGTACTTAGGTCGAAGTTTCAAACCGGTTACAAATTGGGTGCATTTTATTGAAACTTGATCACAGAGTGTTTATTTAGAGGCTGGTTTACAACGTTTGTTAAATTGCCATATATTTTCTTCCTATAAACGGTAGATAGCCTATTTAACTTTAATATGTAACGCGCCTTTTTCATCAATAATTTTCTGTTAGTGTTCCTCGTCTAGGGAGAAGTTGCTTAATATGGAAATCCTTTTGTTTCATTTTGACACCAATTAAATTTCAAAAGGTGTGAAGTTTGTGCTGCCTGTGGTAATATTATTTAAAATTCGCTGCAATTGCGAGACATATTTAAGCCATTTGTCAGGTTCGTCGATACTTAACTTAGTTAAAATTGGGATAATTATTCCACGAATACGTTCAAACTGACCATTAAAACGTCGTACAACCGTTGTAATAGAAATGTGTTCAATCGACTATTCTTGGAAATAATTTTCAAATTCAGAAGATGTGAATGTACTGTATTTGTCTGTAATGATTTTTGAAGAATTTAAAATGTAATTTGTTGCAGGGATAGTGTTTTAAAGGAATCTGTGCGGAAGTTGCAGATTTTAAAGGATAGATCCAAATAGAGTTTGGAAAGGCATTAAATCCTGTAAAAAATTAATTAAGTTAAATTAATTAATTTTTAATGGCATTAATTCTTAATACTGGCATTAACTCCAGTATTTTTTGTAGAAGTCAAAGGTCCTAAAAAGTCACAATAGCAATTTTCAAGAGGTGCATCAACTTTTGGATTTGGAGGAAAGAGTCCTTGTTGTTTACCAGATTTTCGTGATGATAAAATGCAAGGAATACAATTTGAAAAGGCTTTTTGTACTAATTTCTTAAATTGAGGTATGTAAAATTCACGAGGAAAATTTATTCGTTTTTTTTGTGGAGCAAAGTTAGTTTTTAAGGAGCTAAGTTTGTGGAGCAAAGTTAGAACTTCTAGAAGTTCTATATCCTTATGTAGCTTACAAAGAATTCGTTTTTTTTTTTTAGACAGGGGGGAATCACCAGAAGATATTAATTCAATTAGTCATTTAATTTTAGGTAAGAATTCATCCTAATCTTGTGCATTTATATCTTCCGAGTGACATTATTTTTGGAAATTACAAGAATGGGCTAACGACGTGTTTCATGTGTCTGCTTGGGTATATGACAAACTTCGTTCATTAGAGTCTTCTAACATATATGCCCATTGAGCGATTTCATCTCGTAGATGAATCTTTTATGAGCATCATTTTTCGGAAATGATTAGAATCTATAATACTTTTAAATTTGGTACCTAATAAGTATCCATTTTTACCTTTTTTTCAACTTCACGTCTAGAACACAGTTTAATCTTGTTTGGCGCAGCATAGCCATATCTGGCTCTTGCGCCAATAAACTTTACATTCACTCACTCACCTAATAAGTATTTTCGAAATTTCTTAAACATCTCAAACTCATAACTATGATATTTTTCTTGTATAAGTGAGGTTTTGCGACTAAAATTATGAATGGGATGAAAGTGTCCATCTTCCGATTTTTGCAAAATCACAGCGCCAAAGCTTCAGGAGCTCACGTCAGTATGCAGTTTTAATGAGTATCCTTTTTGATAAACATGAAGAACCGGTTTTTGTGAAATATTGTTTTTGATTTCTCGGTAAGCTGTTGCTTGTTCAGGACCAAATTAAAATTTGATATTTTCCCGAAGGAGATCACTTAATAGTCTAGCAATCACTTCATAATTTTGAATAAATTTACTAAATAATCTTGTTAACCAAAGAAAGCTTTGAACTTATTTAGGGGTTTTAGGTTGTGGGTATTTTTAAGCAACTTGTGTTTTGGAAAGGGAACGTTTAACTGCTCTGATTTTGATGATATATCCAAGAAATTCTATTTTTTGTTGTAAAAACAGACATTTTAGATCAATTCAAGACTGCAGTCTGCAGCTGTTTGGAGAACCAGGAGTAATTTTTGTAAATTTTCGATTTTGTCCTTTGATAATATGTGAAGATCATCCATGTAAACAATAAGAATAATATCGCGAATGAGATCTATAAACACTATGTAAATAAATCTGTTAAAAACGCTTGGACTGTTTGACAAACCGAATGAAACACTCAACAATTCGTATTGTCTTTCATGGGTTACAAAATATGTATATTTTGTGTTGTTTGAGTTCATAGATATTCGAAAAATCCATTTTTAAGGCCGAGTGAAGTAAGAACTCGAGAATTTTCAAATTTAACCTAGGCTTCTTCAAATAGTGGCAAAGGAAACTTAATATGATAACTTTTCTATTAAGTTTGCGGTAATCAACACACACAAATTCAGATGTCTCCGCTTTTCTTTTTACGTTAAATAATCGGCGCAACCTAATCGGAACAGCTAGGTTTAATAATTCCATCATTTAGAATTTGATTTTTACCATTTTCTACACCGCAAAAGATGTCGTTTGGAACGTTAGGTTACAGAGATTTCATCTTGTAACAAAATTGTCATCTTAATTTTAATGCTTTTAGCCTTATGGGGTTTGTAGAAAGTAATATTTTCAGCTTTCGTACGAATTTCAGAGTTTAAAATGTATGCAAAATAAAATAGGAAGAGTTCATTTTCGGGAATATTAGCAAAATTAACAAAATATCATCATCATTATTATTGGAAAAAATGAGTTCTGTCTTTATCAAATGTAAATAAACTTTTTTGCAAAAAGTTAATTCCGATAAACGCATCAAGAGAAATCTTGTCATCTTTTAATATATGAATTTTGATAGGCAAAATATTATTTTGGCAGCCGACGGTTTTCTTCGAGTTGCTGGCTCCAGCCTTAATGTCAGTAAAGACTCGCCGAGTTGAGGAGCTATATGCACTTTAAATCTTTAGAGGCCCAAAGTCCTCCCGTTAGAGTGGAGGGGAGGTTAGGAGAGGGTATGCCAGCTCAAGTGTCATCCTCATCACTCGACCGAGGTTCAGAATTACGAGATATCATACTAAATGCCCTCGTCTTGCTTCTAGTGCGACTTTAGTAAAACCAACCAGCCATTATTCAACAAGGAATTGTCAACCACATAAAGCCAAATATCCAGAAAAAAGTACCAATTACTTAAACAATTCAAATAAATCTAATCGAACCATATGGTACTACTTAACACATTTTAAGATTATAAAGCATAAAAGTACATTTAAAAATGTTTGCGAATAATCTGATGCGCTTGCGGTGGAACTAATTAATTTAATACGGTGTTAGCCTGAAAAATATCAGATATTGAATTTTATGTATTAGCATTTGCAAGTGTACAAAAAAGAAGAGGCGTTTATTATTATTTTTTTCCGAAAAGAAAAGAAATGAGATTAACTAAAAGAAGGACAAATAAATATAGAGTTTCGAAAAAGAAATGAATCCTCTAAAATTGAATGAAAGAAAGTATCACAATAATATTACGGAACAAAATTAGATTACTAGCGAGTTAGAAAGAAAGAAAAAAACTTTTTTTGAGTTGGAAACGTAAGAAATGAAACAGATTTTATCCAGTAGGTAACAAATTTTAGAGACGCGAGAGTACAGTCTTTCTTTTCCAGAATTGGATATAGAAGATTTGCTCGAAATAACTTAACTGAACAAATTTTTTTTCAAAATATTATTGTAATAACTTGAATAATATATTTGAATTTATTTATTCTAATCACACTTTACAATAAGTATTTTAAATTATCCTGAAATACTTTTGCGGAATTCGTATTAAAAAGGATATAGAAATGAAATCAATAAGAGACAATTTCCAGCAGATACTCATTTTCAAATATTTCAATATCAAGCCAAATTATAGGCAACCGAATTAATTATAAAGAGTGAGATCGTAATTTACTGGAAGATTGATGTGTTATTTACTACAAAATAAAAAAAAGCATTCTTTTTACAGCATTCTTTTTAAAAGTTATGTAAATTCCCTTTTGATTAGAATGCTGTAGAAAGAATTGATTAAAGTGCATTGCATTGATCTCCATTACCGAGTTTACCATTTTGAAGTTTTTTGGATTTTTTGTCTTTTTATTGCACTAAAAGGGGTGTATAAATCTTTTGGAATAATTATATTGCTTTAAATTTCTTAAAAGTCTCAAATCTGAATCAAGTGTCTTGCAGAGAAATGTGTGCTTTCATTAATAAAAATGCAGTAAAATATTGTTAACTTTACGTCCTTCATTTGCGATAAAAAACGAATGAAAACTTGGCAGTGATAGTTAAAAAATAAAAATTAAAAGAAATGAAATATATAGCATTTCTTTACTTATATCCGTTGAACTTCATATTGTAATAAAATAATAAAATATGGAACAAACTCTCCAGGTAACGTAAAAAGATTTTCAAAGCAATAAATTTAGATTAGTCTTGTTTTAAACCTGTGTTTCATAAGAAATTATAAATTCACTAATTATAATCAAATTAATTATAATTGTTTTACTAAGGATTTATTGGAACCTCACTTTTTCCGACATTTATTATATTTTCCTGAAAAATGTATTTTTCCTTTTATGGTATCAACACCTAAATTTATATAATAGATAGATAAAATTGATGAATCCTACTACAAACCTAGCGTACTTTTTCATTGCATATTTATATTACCTTACAAATCAATTATAGATTGATTTTGTTAGAAAAGTTAATAATTTTCATTAGATTCTTTGGAAAATACAAATACAATTATCTATACAATTCATTCAATTATCATATATAATTTGAAACCATTTCATAGAATCAGTTTATTTTTATTCTTGGCACTAAAATTTGCATGAATTCTATATGTTGAATTTTGCTCTAATAGTGTAACAGTAAATTTTGCTCTAATAGTGCAATTCAGTGTAACAGTAAGACTTTATTACTATTCTAGTTCACGAGTAAAAATATAGAGTTTTACTTTTAGCTGAGATGAATTTTTTAACAAATTTAGTATGACTGTGATGCATTTTTAAACAGGGATTAGTATTAGTCCATTTGAATTATAATTTTAAAAATTCATATGTGATTTAAATTATTAATATAATTTAATATTAATTTTATTTTTTATCATATTATCTATTATTAATCATTATCATATCAATTAACTATATACTATATTACATTAATCAACTATTAATATTATTAAGAAATTATTTTTGACAAAAATTAAATGATTAAGCGCAGTTTAATTCATTCAAAAGTTAAAAAACAATGCCTTTATTTGCTTTGAAAAAATACCCCCCTGAATAGCTATCAATCAGAAACCTTGTATCAAAAACTTTTTAATGACTTACATAATCTCACTTTTCCATAAATTTCTTTATGGAACAAATTCTTTTATCGTGATATTTGCTACATTTAAACACCGTATCATGTATTACACGATAAGAATATTAAATTTTTAAGATATTAATCTAACGCACTCTCATGTAAACATCCAAATTGAAAATCCAATATAAATTTTCCCTCTTTCTCCCCGAATAATATTGCACTCTTTATACCACACCCGATTTGAATCAATTCTAATATCCTCCTTGATGGCAACCACAATCATCTATCAAGCGAAATCTTCGCACGTTGTCGTTTTATGCAATCCCTGGTACGACAACAAAGGGAAAGATGATGTAGAAGATTTAGAATACTGCTTCTATATGGCAAATCTTTAAAAGTATGAAATCTACAGATATATTATTCATCCTTTTCTAACCCAGAGTATTGATTTTGAGGAATGAAAAAGGAAAAAAAAAAATGTCATCCAAAGAATCGTTGATATGTATTGAAATATGAATCGTTGAATAGAATGTTCCGATTTCTGTGTGACTACCGCTAAATTTTTACGCGATTCTGTAGATTGCCAACTTTCTCCTGATAAAATTTTTTATTAAAAGGTTTTTTTAAATGAAGTTTTTTATCCACACATACTGTACAACAAAAGTTTCTGTTCTACAAATAGAATTAAAACACCTTCATCGGTCTGGGATGAATAATAGTTTATTTGAAATGCAAATGTTATCTCAGCCTGAAATTTCTATACTAATTTTACAAAGAGCAGATACAAAAGCAGAAAATAAAGTGAACGATTTTCTTCAAACAGAGAATAATTAGAACTTCATGAAAAATATAAAAAAAAATATTTAACAAACGATATTTTGAGAACGCACTTGAAGTAATTTTAATTAGAATTTACTACTTTAGATGACGTCTTTTAGGAGACTTAAATATTAATTAGTGGGCTTTTGAGAAATAACAACTTAAGGCTCCCGTCTACCGGTTATTTTGATTTCGTGAACGTATTGTTAATCCTACGGAACTTCAACTACCTTTCTCAAATGTTTATTATTTTATCTATTTTGATGTAATAAAGCGCATCCGAAAGAGCAAAAAATAATGAAGGCTTCTGCAGAATTACTTTTTTCCTCCGATTTTTAAAAATATTTTAAAATATTTTTAAAGACCGGAAAACTCATAAACGAATAAATTAAAATAGGTGTAAAAATATTTTTTAAAAATCGTAGGAGAAAAAGTAATTCCGCAGATGCCTTCATTATTTTTTGCTCTTTCAGATACACTTTATTGCATTCAAATTGATAAAATAGTGAAGATTTGAGAATGGAAGTAGAAATTCCACAGAATTAACAATACGTCCACGAAATCAAAATGGCTGTTATACTGGAGCCGTAACAGATATTTTGAGACAAAATATGCAAGGCACTTAATTTTTGTAAGGCATTCTCATGTGTTTCCGGGAAAAGTAGGGTAACTTTAAACTCATGTTTCAGAAAATATCTAATACAATTTAAGAACCTAATAAACTCAATAAATAAATTAAAAACATTTGTAAATGTAGAGATTTGCTGAATTTTTTTTTTCAGATAAGTTTAAAAGATATATAATAAAATATAACTTTTTATACAAGCGTAAATTTTTTTTTCTTCATTTTCTAAATACATAAACCACAAGTTTAAAGATAACCATTTGCTTTTAAGAATTTGTTTCCGAACATAAAACTATGTCCTTTACATTTTTTTAAAGAATTTTCATAGGATACGGAATAATTTTTGTTATAATATCTCTCATATTAATTGTAATTTTTATGAGTTATAATTCTTTATTTTTAACATACTTTATACATAATTTGTAACATCTTCAATGCTTGTATTTTTAGATTGTATTAATAGATACTTATAAACAATGATACACATTCGAAAAGTATTACTTACCCTCGCAAAACTATATGCAAAAGCTCCTAAATCTTACAAACATCCAAAACACTTAAAAGAAAATACATTTGAATAAAACTTGCGGAAAAAAATTAAAATTATGTTCCTATATTCTGAAGATGTTGCAAATTTTCAGCTCAAAATGAAAGCTAAATGGATCTTTTTAATGTTGATGCATTAAAAATCTCTGTCTGTGCTAAAGAACTCTTCAAACGCTATACTTTACGTCAATGCTCAACTTTTAAAACTCCACGACCGATTACAGTCGCCCATTACGAAAAAACAGTTTTTACGAGTTAAAGCTTTATTTTTCAGCGCCTAAAGGCTTGTAAACGGATAATGATAAAGTGAAGCCAATTTAAGCAACGTAACTCTGGAATTAAATTGTTCCTCAAAAATTATTTTACTTTTTTTTTTGCCCAGGATCCTTTTTTCTACACCAAAATGGCTTAAAAATAAATACAATAAGATATTAAAGTCGTTGATATATCTATATACCATCGAGCTCCATTTCAAAAATATTTTTTCCCTGAAGGTTATTCGCATTGATAGATTATGAGCGAAAAACGGGACTAGAAACCTTAATATACCATTTTGGAACTTTAACCTTAAGATCGTTTGCTGCTGAAAAATATAGATATATAATAATCTGATGTGTAAAAATAAAAAAATCGTTTGCTCTTTTGTGTACTGTATTTTTCTTCTAAAAGATAAAAAGAAGAAAATACAGAAATCTCTGTAAAAAAGGAGTTTTAAAGGAGGTAAAAATGACAGCGATTTTCCTTAAACTGAGCTAGATATCGGTTATTAACATAAAGATGGTAGTATCACGGACCGCATTTTCGTTTTAGTTTCTTCGTTTTTTGAGCTCAGAAGTTTTCGCTACAATGTTTTTACGGAAATTTTCGCCGGGAGCGCTGCATTTTTTCTTTTTTCCAGTACTGGCTGGAATTCTAAAGTGCACCTAAGATACGAAAATATCGCTCAGGTCTTCTTTTAAATGGTTTAAAATATCTTCTTTTAACGCTACCCGTGAAAGTTTCTTTATGGGGTAGTTGTGGTCTTCGAAATTTCTATAGCTTCGGCAGAAGAGAGGGGGAAAAGTTTCATACTTTTTCGATATCTGTGCCAGGTCTTTCCGCCATCGCTTTTCTTAAAATATGATTTTTGAAAAATCGATTTACTTTTATCAATAGTAAAAATACATTGCTTTCTTTGATATTCTTATGAAATATTTAACATTTTGTACTAAACATAAAAGTTTAATATATTTGAGGACCAAAATTTGGTGAGTTTAGTAGCCAACTTTTTTGTTGATTCTCACTGTGATTTAAATTTTGAGAGATATGTTTAATACAATACAGATTATTCAAAAAAGATGAAAGACTATATAAATCTTGAAATACTTGTATATGATATAAATATTATATATATATATATATATATATAAAGAGAGATATGTATAGCTATTACTGATATGGTGTCTTAATAATTTCATTAAATACAAATAAAGTAAAAGGACGACTGCAAATCAATATCATCTATTATACATAGCAATACGTCTCTCATATATATTATATAATGTTAGAAAAGATATTTTTTAAAAAACTAAAGGAAATTCTTGATTTTTTTTAAATAAGTTTAATGCTGATTGATTGTTATTATTATTAAATAAATATACTAGAGTGAAACGTTGGAAAATACTTCGAATAACATTTTTTTAATAGGATGCTTTAATTTTTTTTTCCTATTGTACTGTCCCTGCATCTCAGGATTTGCGTAAATATTGATTAATTTAAAATGAAATTTATTAACTTTAAATTTTAAAGAGATTACAAAGTGTATAGAAATGTAAATGAGTGTTTTATTTATTTCACCTCATATTTTAAAGAACTAGTCATGAAAATTACTGAAACAAAATACTTATCAACTCAATTTTTTTATCATTTTAAAATGTTTTTCTGAAGTGAATAAATAAATGGAATTATTATAAGTGAGATATAATGTTGAGACATGCTAATAAGATATGCAAAAATATGTGGTCAATTTCATTCTTTTTTTGCTTGACAAACAGTACAACATGAATTTCTAAACGTAAATCCATATTTTTAGAAGTGCACCGTACGTGTGAAAAAAACACATGAAATAAAATGCAAGTGGCTTAATACTGCTCAAGTTTTTATTCATTGTTATGTAATAATGGGAGATCACAAATTTAAAAAACTGTGATCCAATCGATTAACTTTAACTTAAATAAATACTGAAATTTTTTCATCAGAATAATAAAGAGGAAGGAAACTCATGTATTTTTTATTCCTTTAGAAAATATCGTGTTATCCTAACATCAATTTTATTTAGTCTACGTAATATACATAAATTAGTGCTGTTTCTTTTAAGTTAATCATGCTCTTATCTATTAACTTTAAGGATATAGGCCTTTAAACGAAACATTTTTGGAAGGCGGCACTTTTCTGAAATGTAGAGCTGTAATCAAGCTAAATAAATGTTATAAAAAAACAATTATATTTATAGGTGTTTAGAACGTATAATGGCGGAAAGTATTGTTAAATTTCAAAAGTAATGCTCCAACACTTAAAACAATTTAAGGGGAAATACAGCTATTTTTGTACTCTTTTTTTTCCAAAAAATATTTCCTCAGTGAATATAAAGGATTTATAATTAGAACTTCAATATTTCTTTAGTAACAACAGGATACTGACTGCAAAAAGATAATGCAGTACTCTCAATATCATTTGCAGTTTATATCGCAGCTACACAAAATTGATATCTATGTGAATGTGCCTCAAAAGTTGTGAAACTAAATGCTGATGTCAATAGATAAGTTAATTAACTTTCATAATGCCTTTAATCAGCTTTTCAAAAAGAATTTTCACATACAATACGAATTTGTTTTGCACACTATTGTTTAGGAAGTTTAAATAGCCTTATGTTTAGAATTTCAATTGAATCTCTCCATTTATTACTTCTTGAGATATTCGAAGAAAACCGTTTTGGGCTCCTTACTAGATTACTTTGAGCCGAGGGTTACAATATTATAATTAGTAACACGAGGATTATATATATAATTATATTAAACTAGTTTACAATCCATTAAAATCTGGGATTTCTTATTATTTAAAAATTCACTAATTCCTTAACTATGAGAGAGGAATTACTTGAAATCTTAAACTAAAGGGTTTTATGACTTATACGTGAAGAATGCAAATGTACGAAAACTTTGATGCGTTATAATTCACTTTTTGTTTCATGACTGTAACTATTATTATTTTTTACAAATTCATAACTTTTATTATTTTTTACAAATTC
>BMAW01064990.1:0-28062 GCA_019974015.1 Nephila pilipes | reverse complement strand
GTGTGTGTTTGTGTGTGTGTGTGTGTGATTCATGCATCATCTATCTTTTGCTCAAATTCTTTACACCAAAACTTTTCTTTCATTTTTAAATGTTCTAATTTCCTTTTTAGAATCATTGAGATTGTTAAATTAATATCCCTAGTCTCTTTTAATTCTTAAATCAACAAAATTATTTCGGAATACTTCCCTTTTCTTCCATGGTATAAGATAATTCCGTTTGATCTAGCTTTCTTTCTCAAATAACACTTGCTATATAAGCCCTGCAACCTCGCTCGTCATGAAAATAGTCGTGGCTTATTTCGTCATGGTTTAGAATTATAAATGTACAAAATATTCAAGAGTTGTGAAAAATAATATCAAACATTAATTACTTATAGCGACTGTCTGAGATTTTTCTGAACATTAACATCAATAATAACATCGCCAATATATTTCATGGATCACCGTGATGACAATGGCGTAGAAACCCGAATTTCCTTATATCAACTGCTAAACTTAGAGCTAAAACTTCGATGGATTTCTGTAAAGTGCCAAGGTAAAAAGCAAGTAATTTCTCTCATATCTTTGAAACTTCTTTATGAAAAATGTGAATTTCGATTCGGTGAGTCTACCCTACAGAAATTACAAGTTGCGCCGTAAACGAAAAAAAAAATCCAAAATTTCTGCTTAAAAATTAATTGTTTATCTATGCTTTCGCTTCAGCTCTTCATAAAAAATTGTGTTATAAAAAACTTTACAAATTATCAGCCACACCCAAGTTCTTCAACAGAAAATTTTTTTTTGTTTCAGTTCCAGCATTTCTGCTCAATAATAAGAAACAATATCCAATTTTATTTTATTATTAATAATTCTAGATTATAAATTCATGATTCTTAATGAAGTCTTACAGTTGGAAAGTTTGATTTTTTTCTTAATTGTGTTGATTTTAAATTGTAAATTAAGATCACCAGTTCGTTTATAATATTTTGTAGTTTTAATATTGTTTGCCTTTATGAAAAGTTTTTATTGATGCAATTGCAAATAAGAAAACAAATACAATAAGGAATACTAATGTTCTGTGTATTACTGTGTGATATTTGTCTATCAAAGACTAGTTTGGATATTTTTCTGAAATTACCATTAAGCAATAAGGAATATAATTAAACATAAGTATGAAAATTAAATGAACAACTGTTATTTCCTATTGTTGTTTTATATCTGAAGATGCTTCTATCATGCTTTTCCTGTTGAAGAAGGAAACTGAAGATTAGGTAGTGAAATGTTTTCAGACTAGTTCAATGAACGAAATCAATAAACCATTTTTGAATTTATAATTGAAACTTTTAAAAATATTTTTTTTTGTTGGGAACAAAAGTTTACTTTATTTACCTACATTTGATACATTTATCTAAATTAGTGTTTCTGAAAAATGTAATCCGTGTCATGGCATTAACCAAGGAAAATTAATCAAAATCTCGTTATTTTGAACTTTTAAATAAGCCATGGCGTTGTGTTTTTACATATATATTGAATTAAAAATTAATTGTTATTTTGCTGTTTCAAATTGTTGATATCATATTATATGACAGAATTATGAATATTTAATGCTTTTGCATAAAATGTTTCTTTTTTTAAAAAATTTATCCATGCCTTAACCAATTATCAATTGATATCTTTGAGAGAGAAAAACCTGTAACTGAATGTTCATAAACCTGACCAAATTATACGAGTCATGTGTATGAAGGAAATGGTCATGATAAATTTAATTCATCAGCTTTCTTTTTATTCCATTATTATTAACACCATACATTTTCCCTACTTTTAAATATATTGATTTCCACTTTGGGCTCGAAGATGTTATAATAATATTACGAACCACTTTTTATTGCTGAATTAACAAAATTATTTCGGGGAACTCCCTTTTTCATCTCTGGTATTGTGCATTCTAACGCTCTCCTCTTCTGATAAATTTACTGTTTTGTTGACAGCCACGAGAACTCGCGCAATTAATTTCGTGATAGCTTAGATAAATGAATGCTTAAAACGCTACAGAATCGTTAAATAAAATCAAACATTCATTACTCCTAATTTACTGCCTTATTTTGCTGGCCACTCTGATATGAATACATTCCACGATATATTTTGATTCATTTTCAATATCAGTAGTGTAAATTCTACTATTAATATATATATAAGAGGAACATTCAGATTTCGAGATCTCCTAATCGAGCATGGCATATAAAATTTATTTCATTCAATTTAAAATATTTTTTCTATCTTAAAACACCTCTCGAAATCTCACGGACGACAGGCAAAATTGGAGTTGTTTTCGTCTCCGAACTTGTCTCGCCCCCTTTCGCTCTTTAATCAATGCGGTAGGCACTTTGTTAGCTCACTTCCGTGGCGTCCAATCGCAATTCGGTCTCTCATCTCTTCTCAAACTTTCAGCAGTCCTCACTCTGCTGATATCCCAGGCTTTCTCTGCACTGACCCAAAAATATGATTGAAACTTTACAATTAAGAAATTTTAATCAATTCTGCTCTTTATTTTTATTTATTATGATGAGAGGGTAAATTTAATTTTAAATAGGTACCTTGTAATTGTTGGCCGTTGTCGAGATCTCCTAAACTTTATAAGCAAAGGAAAGAGTTCTATATGTATAAAATATTAAATATTGGATTCCTAAGGCAGTATTAAAAATGATTTATTTACTTCTAACTCTAATTTTTAATAATTACTTCTTTCTTATTTTAATGCTTTTGAATAAATGTAAAAAATACCTATAAGATCATCTAAGTCACTTATATTTTGGTGCTTAACAAATAACAGGAAGGTGAAATCATATGATGCGTTTGTTCAAAAATTGTGGAATGTCCTAGAATACACAATTATTTTACATTCTATAGTATTATCTGATAAAAAGATCAAAATATGTGTTAAGCTCCTTTTCAGTTGAATAAAATGCAGCAGTATAAGATTAAAAAATTATTTGAAATATGTTTCAATAAATCATTATTTGAGTAAAAATACAAATTTCGTATCCGTATTATTTTTATTATTTATAATCGAGTTACACAAGGAATAATTTTATCATTGATGTGTCCATGCACATTTTGAAACAATCGTCAACACCTCCCGTCGACGACGGTAGTTGGGCTAAACCACATTCCAAACGCGCTATCACTCACATATTAGTTTAAACATTTCATGTACCCTACATTTCAAAATTATGGAAGCATCATAAATCATGTTGGATTGAAAACTAGTTTTTCAAATTTATAATATTTTATTATAATAAAATATGCCATAAAATCTAAAAATAATTATTAGTGTTTAATTTTTCATCTAGTTTTTGAATATGTTTTAAGACTACTTTACTGATTTTGATGTGAGTTTCAGATCTTTACAACAAAATATTTTCAATGATTAAAGTTGAAAAAGCAGAGAAAAAAACGTTCTATAGGCATTTCCAAAGCATTGTGTTAAATCAAATGATTACATTTGAATGGAAATCCATTTGAAAGATATTGTATGGAAATCAAAATAAATTTTTGGACCTTAATTTGAGAACATAATTTGAAAAATTTACAGTGTTAACATCATTTCTATAGAAATATAATCTTAGTGGGTAAATCAAAATCTTAAGCTATTTTACGGTGATATCAAAAGTTTATGCGTGGTTCACATTTTATCGAGAAAAAGTTGAAAGTATTTAAATCCTGTATCATCTTCACAAAAAATCCACTTACTTAGAAAATATTATTTAAGATATCGTTAGCAAGATTATTATATTGATACTATAAGTATTGAAGCGACATGTTTGAAATAAGTGAAAAATGTAAAATTTCTTCATAATAATAATTACGCTTTCAGTTAATTTAAGTGGAATATTCATAATATTCGAAGCTTTTAGCAAACTCAGAACATGGAATATTCAACTAACCCATATCACACTCAAAACTTCCTGTTTCTCGAACCCGAAACAAACAAAATGAGTTCAATCAACTCCACTCACAAACTGTCGTATATTAGACAATTAACTACGCACAAAAGCATCACTCTAGATATACATCCCTATTTAGATAAAGCCTCGGTCAATACACTCCCTAGGGTTCATCAAGGACCAAGAGTCAATTTTGAATACAAATGCATAATTACTGGTGCATATTTCGTCGCCGAAACTAAAGAAAATCTCTTACGAATCCGAACGTATGCATGTGGATATGTATAGAGACAAATATATACCGGTAACGCTTGTGCCATTTAATAGAGAAAGCTTGAGTGGGAACTCTGCGCGTAATTTGCATTTATCACTTGGGGGAGAAATTGGATTTACTAAAGTGGTCTAAGGGAGTCTTAATGAAGCCGGTTCCTCTTAAGTTGAAGGCCAACCATTTGGGATAAACACTTGCCATCCAACAAAATGCCATTTTGTTCGTCCTGGAACACTGCAATATTCTATTCCTGATGGCATGGGTTGTCTATAGTGAGTAAAAGTAATTTCATTTTCGATGACATTGATTGCGACAGCGGCCGTTACTTTGTGGCTACTTTTAATATCACTATATGTCGTCTGCAAACTCTTATATGATAAATTTGTCTCTGAATATTATTAAAAATATATTTTGCAGCATCTGCTGCTAAGCTTGTATATTTATGTGCTGCATTTCTAAGAAAATATGACAGCGCTCCATTCGAAGATAAGTTACATTATATTTATATCTTAATCTCTACACCAAATAATTAAAAGTGTGCAAAATTAATTTAAATTATCATATTGCACTTCTTTTTTACTTATTTTCAATCATCTTAAAGAAAAGTCTCTTTTGTTGATACAAAATTTGTTTTTCTTTCCTTTTTCTTTACAATTTTAGAACATTACTGCTTTTATGAAGCGCTATTTGTGCTGACAATTCATTGGCTATTTTAATCGCCTATTGAGTCGCTGAAATATCTCATACAGAATACAGTTAATATGAAATATTACTGGTTTCGTTATTATTATTATTACTATGTTCATATTTCTGTGCTTTTAAACATATCCCTAAAAATTTGTATGCTATTGTGTTTTTAATAATAGTTATTAAGCAATTATTTTCTGGAAAATAAAATTCTTTTGAATTATATAACAGTATATATACAATATATATACAATACAGAGAAATGTTTTCAATAAATATATAGTATAGAATTTATTTAGTCTATATTTTTTTATTTACATTATAATATAATGCACGTTAGAAACCGCACTGTTTATTAGTTTTTTTTTTTTTTTTTTTGAATTTTTTTATTCTATATTTACAAAATCAGAACATACCTATAGAAAATGGCAATTAAAATTTCATTCAAAATTTAAAACATGCAAAGTTAACTTCTCATTTTATTAAATTTATGTACAAAGGTATATTTCGTGTTTCTTTTACTTTCGCTTATTACCATATTTCGGAAAACTGAAATCACAAATTTACATCCGAAAAAATAGGAAATTGTTTCAAATTCTTGCAATTTAACTTCCTTCTTAATTTCCATTTATATCTAAATAATACATTTCTCATTTATTAATTATCATTTCCAAGCACAAAATTTAGTTAAAAATATTCAAAATAAACAAATTGAAATGAAACTCTATTTTTAGAATGAATTTGGGGAGTCAATAATTATTCAAACTATCCAAAAATACATACTCTTTGAAATATGAATCTCAATTAAATTCAATAAAATATCTCAATCTTTTCTTCACATTTTGATTTTCACCTTTCTTCTTTTTGTATTATCTTTTTCATTCTTCATATAAGTTTTTAATTATCGATAGTAAAATTGCACAAACATTATACATTAGTTTTTAGCAATAACTTGTTAATATATTTTTTAAGAAATGTGAACGCATTCAAAATGTTTCCAAATATTTTAATATTGAAGAGCCATATATACTCATATACATTTTCTTATTTACGGTAAGACACAAAATGAGAAATTAAATAATAAATATTTCATAATTCTTTTTCAACTCAGTTTTTGAAATTTTAAAGATTCTGTTGGTTTCAAGCAATAATTTGATTGTAATCTACCAATGCAATTAATAAATGCAATACTTAAAAATCTTAATTTTTACGAATTTAGTATACACATTGTATGCATCTTTTGCTTAAAAATCAGAATTTTCTTTTTTAGTTATATATATTTATCACGTGTGTTGGATAGTTATAGGAGTAGCATAAATTAAGTACACTCCTACCTATTTCTGTAGAAACGCTGCCTTGTTGCAAGGTCGATGCACCTTAAATCTGTCGAAGATCCTTTTCCTCACATAAGAATGGTGTGGAAGTTTGCAGAGTGGGTTCCAACTCAGATGTCGATCTTATCACTTGAACAAGGACGATCTTCAGTAGTCTTCATATTGTTTCGAATTTGACGTTTTTATACAATCAAAATGCTTAATTCGAAAGACATACTCGAAGCCAAAACGTACCTGTATTTGAAAACAGATGGCATTGCTGAGTCAAATTGATATTACCATCATGGGTGCTAGTTTGTATTAAATGTCTCCAAATCAAATTTGACATTGATTCTTAGGTCAGTTCCGATTGTTTTTGCGTCAAGTTGTCATCGTCGTCGAAACCCGGACAACTCATTATACATCAGAAACTTAGCATCAATCGAAACAGTGCTTTTGGTGAATCTGCTCCAAAGAAGGCTAAAATGGTCTTATTGGACAGAAATGTTATGGCAAAAATTTTTTTGGATGCAAAGATGTCATACGCATGAACTTCTTAGAAGGAAAAAAAAAGGACACTGGGCAATATTATAGTGAACGACCCCATTTCTGTAAGTTTCATTCCTATTACCCCATTTCTCATTCCTATCACGGGTACTTTTTGAACCCCCCCCCTTTCTAAATTAGGATTACTTAATAAATCAGAATATATACTAAAGTTTATAAAGTATGATTTTTGAATAAGGAATAAATTTTCAATATATTTGAGATAACTGAATATATATATATATATATATATAAACATAAATGAATCATTTAAATGAAAATGTTGACCATGGGAAATACATAAATATTATTATTTAAATTAATGTTTAGATTTTTCTGTTGCTTTAAAATGATAAATTTGGCATCAATACTGAATTCAAAATAAATTCATGAAGCAAAAATAACTCATACACAACAATCCTGTTTGCAATTGTTACCTTATCATCTTACAGTAAAAAAGAATAATTTTGAATCAAACATGTTTACAAAAAGGCTCTACTCATAAGGATGAAAAAACTACATTTTTCTTAATACTTTCTTTATGCTGAGCACAAACGGAAAAATTTGGAAAGTAAATAATATTTTACGAGTACGAAAAGTACCTTTGAGAGTAAACTTTTCCTTCTTATGACATTTAGGAACTGACATTTAAACGTGGGATGGAAAAAACGCTCTTCGACATTGATTAAATTCACGAGAGAGCAAACTTGTGTTTTTAGAAACATAACTTATTTTTTTATCTTTCCAACAAGTCGGAGAAAAGAAACTTAGCGAAATATTTTTGAAACTGACAAAGAACAGATGTTTTGGTCGAATTTAATTTCTGCTTTTCTAATTCAAAAAGAAGACTACCCTTTTTTTTAGTTTAAAAGAGTTAGGCAACTGCAAGTTTAAAACGTGCATTGAATTTAAACTTTGCATTTATGTTTTGATTACAGCATCTGGATAATTTTACATTTAGATACAGATGCATAGTAAAAATGAAAAAAACTTATATAAGAGTAAAGAATGCTTAGACATGAAAAATATGGCTAATGTAAGATTTACAAAGATTTTCCAATAAACTTTTCAAAATTTTACTAATAAGTGATCTAATATCTTAACCATTTACAAATTTATCTTTTTTATAAAGACACGCTCGTTTTTTTTATTGATTATTACTTCTTTATTATTTTAAATTTAAAAGAATAGTTTACTTCACAGCTCCTGAAATAGTTTAAATTTTTGTAGATATCTACTTAAATTTTAGACTATTTTTAAGTGTTTGCTTATCTTTGAGAGTTTTAACAAATACATTCATGTTGTAATTATTTGTTCAATAAGAAGTAAAAATATTTACGGATCGAAAGAGAAAGGCTTTTTAATTTATTACTCAACTGTTATTTCAAATATATAATTATTTGAATTCCTTAGGGAATTGATGCGCTCTCTGTATTCACCACCCCCTCAGCAACAATAATTACAAACAATTAATACTAAAAAAATAATAGAATGATTCTAATCATACAAATCTCAGTATGATTTTAAATGAAATTATTAAAACGGATTCCTACAAATTGTCAAACTACAATATGCAAATGTTAAGAAATATAAAAAAATTCAATATTATTTTAAACAGTCTGACAGAGGTCAATGTTTTTAAAGCACATGTTTAAAGCATTAAGCTTTATATATGTTAAGCATATATAAAGTGTATATATATATATACTTGTTTGTGTTTATATGATGATAAATAAATTTATCATCCTTCCTCTTATTTCTATTTACTTACACAAAACTTTTCTTCGGCATTTAAAAATACTGATTTCCTTTTTCAAGTAGTATGCATAAGACTCCAAAAAGAGCGCTTTTTTTCTGTCGACTAAACACAATTTTTCGGGGGGAGGCAGGGGGGGACGTTTTCCACAACACTTTTTAAGCTACCTGCGCAATTTAACGCTTTCTTTCTCTGGTGAAGCGAGACACATCACGAAGAGCGGTTCTTTCCTCACGATTGGACAGTATTATAAGAAATAATTTTATTTACTGATTTGCTTATTATATATATATATATATATATATATATATATATATATATATGCATAGATGGATAGACAGACAAATATCCAAGCTATTCCCCTCAGTAAATTACTTTGTTAAAAAAACATAGTAAAAACACTAACCAATAGAACAAGGACATTGAAATTCAAAATAGCATGCAAAAAATAGTATCTAAATCAATTCTATCTTAACTTATCTAAAATAACCTATACCCCAGAAAAAGCTCAGAATTTCAATTACCATGAAACCTAAGCACAAAGAAACATTGCCTGATGCCATAGAATGAAATTTTAAATTTAGAAAAAAAATCAGAAATTAAAGTTTTCTGTTTAAGCATTTATCAAATGATCAATATTTTATTTATGCACAAATGTGCACAGAAATTTTCAACAATTTACTTATAGTAAAATTCCATAAATCATAACCGAGAATGAAATCATGGTGAAGCTGAAAAAATCATAGCAGTTATTCGATGACAGTTTTAGTATTATTGTAAAATTTTCTTTAGATCAAATATAGTTAGTTGCAATATATTTACAAAATTGATTATTTAATTTTCTTTTCATTTATAACGAACTTACAAATTAGATAAAACTTCTAAGAGTTTATAACTTAGTAGAATATTCCAACTATAATAATAAAATCTAAATTTGAAATCTTTCATTTATTGTAGATCTGACTTACCAACACTACCACCAACGAACCATATATAAATTGAAAATACCACAACAGTTCTTATTAACCCATTTCCCCTTCGGACCCAAATGTCTACAATAACCTACATCAAGAACCTACAAAACAACTCAATGTGTGACTAAATGGAAATATAGACCCATAACTCTTATTGATAAGCACAAATAGACGCGTAGACCAAAAGCGAAGAAACAAAATCTCTCTATATGATATAAGGCAGAATTTCTGCGGAGAAAAAAAGAAACAATTTGACACGCACAGCTAATCTAGTGGACGGTTGGACCTGGGTCACGTAATTCACGGGCTATCTCCTCCTTTTCAGTGTAAGAATCTCTTTTCCTCCTGAATGGCGTAGAAGGTGAAGAAGGTGTTGTGAAGGGTTAAACGTTTTCTTCTCCTGTTTTAGTCTCATCTATATTCTTTTACACACTGTAGAATCGCCTGCCATGCAGAGATTTTTCTTCACCAACAGAAAACGGATCTGAGGACTCGTACACATTAGAAGGTTGCGTGCCTGAATTGCAGACGTTAGTTATGGAATTGTTTTGCGGTTTGGTTGGTTATGGTTATTGTTTTTTGATTTTCTTGGCAATAAGCCAATTGGTTGTGAAATAATGTGAGATATGTTCTTTTATATAAGTGTAAGTAATACTTTTTGGTTGTGAAATAATGTGAGATATGTTCTTTTATATAAGTGTAAGTAATACTTCTTTTTTTTTATATGCTTAGCATTTCTTCCTTTACATCGAAGCGAGGATATGAAAAATGTTTAACGTATCATTAAATTACCCAAATTGAATGTTACATTAATAAACTTCCCTTTTAAGGTATGCGTCTACCCAAAAGTTAATGTTTCCGTAAAAAGTTTCGCAGGTTTCGTTATTACTTTTTATTAAAGCCCACATATATACCATTTCAAAAATGGTTTGCATTTGTTTGTAATAATAATAAATTTCTTAAGAAACGATAAAAATTTTCTTATACATTTTCTGGACAACTGCGATTTTATTTTATTATAATTTTTTTTTACGAAAAATCTCATTTCTTAAAATGTATTTCATATATTTAAATGACATTTTGCCACAATGTTCTGTACATTTTTAGGTATGTTGTGAATCACAAACATAGCTTTTAAATATGTAACTATTTATTTTGGAGCTATTTTTACTTAAAAAAGTGATATATTTTTTTGTAAAATCATGTTGTCTGTATAAGTTATGGCATAACTCAGTACGTTTAAGAGAGTCAACTGCATTTTCTCTGCCTCACGAAACAGATATATGTATTTTAAATAAATTATTGAATAAAAAAATGAAATTTGTTTTATGAACTTTATCGTAAATGCCAATTTTTACTAAATTTTAAGCAAATGTGGCCAAAATTCGAAAAATAAAATAAAGTTTTTTTTTTTAAATGACTTTTGAATTTACAATTTTATAGACTATTGTAACTTAAAAAAACATAAGTGTTTCACAATTTTTCTTTGAAAATAAAAGTGCTCCAAAGGTAGGCACATACCTTTATAGTATGGGGTAATCGAATAAAATTTTTGAGCACAACCATAAATGTATACTTAATTTTTTTCAAATGCAATGCATTTGTATTGTTTGTTCTCATTTTGAATTGGAGTTCTCAGAACTGAAGATTCTTACCCACGTGGAGTTGAGTTTGAAGCAGGTAGGAATCATCCCACAAGACTTGGTACTTTGCAACTTTCACCTCATCCCAATGATGAGAGAGAACCTTAAGGGACATCACTTTGATTTTGGTGACTAGATGCAAACTGTCATTAAAGCCTGTATAGCAGATCCATGTTTTTTTCAACGAATTTTACTATTAGCTTCTGAGCAGCGAAAGGGATGAAGGTTACGTCGAAAAGTGAGTAAGGCATTAAATAGACGCATGTAACTATCAGCCATAACAAGAATTGGGAAAATCGGGAGACAAAAAAAATTATGGCCATTGAGGCATTATTTTTCAAGCATAACACGTACCTGTACTTGGTATACAGCATCCATTGGCTCTTAAAATTAGAACTTATTGTAGCCATATATAAATTGTCACGATTGTTATATTAGAAAGATACAAAATGCATTTTTTATTTTATAATCAACTAATGATGTGATAAAACGTAATCACTTATAAAATTGCAAACCCTTAAAATGTCAATAAAAATCTTATATTCATTAAAAGGGTATGTACCTTGAAAGTTATATGTTGGCATATTGATGCAATTTTAATGCATTTTTCCTTCTTGCTGTAGTTTTCATGGTATCATTTTCCCTGTCTCGTTTGCCATTCTAAAGTTCTAACCACAAGATTTAAATTTCTCTTAAGTTCAAGCATAGATCAATAAATTAAAATAGTCAATTATATCCAATATATCTTTATTTACTCATGAAAGAAGAAGAATGCTTTTCATAGTTAATATCCTATCCTCGAGTTCTAACAACTTCTATTATCTATCAAATTATTATCTTACTGGAATAAGATGCGAGTATCTTCTGAGATTGTTCTGACAGAGTATAGTCCTAATCTCACAAAACCTGCTAAACATGTCAAAATACTTCCGCGCAGATCACACTAATAATCTTATTACATAACCGTAATTGTTATTCTCACCTCCTATCCTTCCGTCTCCCCTGTTTCCTATCCTTATTTTCAACCCGTCTCCCCTCTTTCTCACTACACTTCAATTGATGTCAGAACTTCGCCTTGCATATTTGGAAGTTGAGTTGTTTGGATCAAAAAGCGTCCAGGAAAAATCCATAAGAACAGTTGAAAAGAAGTACGCCTCATTTCGCAGCAACGTGAGTATGAAATCGTTCAAAAATGGTTTAATAAAGTGTAGTATGTTGATTTCTTTCTTAAATATTACAAAAAATTAAAGCTGTAAAAATATAAATGATATAAAATACATCTTAATATAATACAAAGTGTATTAAGATGTGCAAAATAGTTTTTATTAATGGCAGAAATTTTACTTAACAGTTCATAATTTAATCCAAACGTATTTAAAATATTAGGGCTCAGGATTTGACTGAGTAAAACGGCATATTTTACGGATTCATTTATTTTTTGATACTTAATAATAAAAGATATAATTAAAATAAATTCTACAAAAGTTCGATTAAATTTATACAAATTCCATTGCCTTTTTCAAAGTAAACAAAATAAGAACTCCTCAAAAATCTGACAAATAGATCATTACAAAATTTGTCACTTAAACAGTTTTTCTTTTAAATTTGTTATAAAACTTTTCTTGTATATTTTTTTAATTTACAAAATTTAAACAATTTTTTAACAGAGTGAAAACAAATCTATTCGCTTAGCTTTTTTCCAAAAATGTATCGCATATTCGTATTATTGAAAAATTATGTTGCACTGATGATTCACAGAAAAAATGTTAGTTATATAGTATTTTAATATATATAAAATCTATTTCATAAATATCCCGAAATGTGAATAGAGTAATATCGTAAGTCAGTTTTTATAATTTTCGTTAACTAAACCAGATGAAAATGTTCCACAAGATTTTATTCTTATTTAGAAAAAAAAATATGCTAATTATTTCTCTCACATTCAGTCTTAAACTTTTAAAACTGTGTACTTTTAGTGATGGTGTAATATACATGAAACGCGAAGATAAATAAATATCATTCCTAATAACTAGGAAATATAATCTAAAAAGTCCATAGCCCTCTAGAAAACATATCCAGAATGAAACCATCAATCTTCTTCTTAACTAACACAAATTCCGGCTTACGTTTAATCTGTCCCACGAACACTTAGTTGAATATTAATTAAAAATTCGTAAACAAATCTAGCTTGGTGAAAATTATAATCCCCGTACACTTTCCTAGAACTAAAAATCTCACTACATATTCATTCCCTAGTTTAAGCTCATTTTTTATCACCCATTATCAAATCCTTTATTCTAAAAACGGAAGACTAAATTCCCTCATTACACCCTCACGTATTCTTCCTTCCTTCTCAACCTTCCTGTCCCCAACATTCGAAGAACATCTTCGCAGAAAAAGGTCTTACAAAGTGATTACCAACCCTTTTGGGCTTGACACTACCTTATATTTACTGGAAGGCGAAATGCAACAGCTTAAGCCTAATCCCCATTCCCAGAAAGTGCGATCCGCATACCAAACGAATATCCGAGGGGTCGAAGGAAAGGATGAGGGAGGTTCAGTAGTTCCGAAAGAATCGCTTGCGCTTCTGGGTTGACGTTTATTACGTCATTCAGGTAGCTCTGGATCACGATGGATAACGGTGGTGAAACGTGATGCCCATGCATGAGAATGTCATAAATTACGACGCAAATATAAGGTCAGGTGTCGTGATTTTTTTGAAACGGCTTTTGCCATGTTCTGAATATTGATACCATAAATTTAATCAAGTGATAAAGATTTATATCTTGGAGGCATGGGTTATGGATTTGGATGCGGTTCTCGATGTTTTGGTCTGAATGTTTATTTGGGAATTTAATATGTAGGCAAGAAAGCAATCATTTTAGAAGGGTTTTTTTTTTTCAAACTTTTGTTTTACAAATATTCTGAAATTCACATTTGGGTGCATGTATAGCATTTATTTTACAAATTTTAAGGAAAGTTGAAAAACAAGTTTGTTAAATAAAAGAATAAGTAGTTCATTCGTTCTACATTTACAGCTAAATTTGAATAGCGTTTTTAAGCAATAATGTATTGAATTAATTATTAAATTCTTAATATTAACATCTACATATCTTAATTTTTATTTATTATTAAACATTGCATAAGGTTTGTTTTACCTTTATGCCTTTATTGAGCAAAATTAAATTTTTCTATTCTATACTAATATAAGGAAAACAAACTTATATTACTTACTAATTTTCAAGGAAAAATATAAAGAAATTATTGCAAATAACCAATATCTTTCTTTTAAGAAAATAATTTCTTCAAAGCAGCAAAAACTATGTTATATCTGCTATCAATCACTAACAAGAGAAAGATAGAGCGATGTTTGTGAAGAAAAAAAGTTGCAAATGAAGATTGTTGTCTAGGATTAATAACATATAAAACAATAAAATCGGATGAAATCCCATCTTCATTCAAATAAAAACCGAAGTACTTATTGATAATAATTGGTCATATTTTTTATCCATTTTTTAATTGAGCTCTTAAAGTCACCATTTTGTTTTACTTCTGATATTCGGGCATTTTTACTTTGCATATATTCATAAAGTTTTACTACTGAAGCACATCTTCAACATAAATTTCAACATAATCGCAAAAATGTTAATAAAAATAAAGTGTTACTAAACAGATTTTTTAAAGGAAGTAAATGTTGATTATTTCTTTTCACATATTCCAATTAATAAATAATTCTATTTAGTTGCTTTTTCTAATAATCGTTATTTAGAAAATATTAGCTTGCATTAAATAACAAGAAGTTTTATTTTTAATTAAGGTATCGCTTTTGAATAATGAACAAAAATATTTTTTTATAATGGAGAATAGAAATAAGTAAAGCTTAATGGTTTTATCCCGGCATAATATAAAGTTAGTCTTCTTCAAGAATTCCTACCAATTCATTTTGAAATATAAAAAATATAGACGAAAAAGTATTATAAATAACGAATTAGAGATAACAAATACATTGTGAAATTTTGTATTTCATAGCAATAAAAATCAAGCAACTCGATCACAATTCATATAATTTTCAGAAAAATTAAGTCATTTATATTGAAACAATATCTGTTTAGTGACGTTGGGCGATATCACAATTTTCCCTTAATTAACCTTGGAGATTTTTCTATCTGATATGTTTAACATAAAACTTCGCACCAATAAAATAAAACATAATTAATACAAATTAAATTGAAGCTAAAAGTGTGTTAGAAATGAATTAGATAAATTACATTTAAAAAAGCAGCGAAGAAAGAACATCATCAATGATGTCTACTCTGACCTTACACAAGATGGAAAATATCATCAATTTATGAAGAAAAGTCACATTACATAAGGTGGACTTATGAAGATCAAGTATTGTATCTATTCCGACATTACTATTAGAAAACATCAAAAAAAGTTCAGACTTTCTGAAATTTTATTAAATCAAGTAAAAGAATTTTTTCTGTCAGTTTAAAGGTATAGTCAGGAAGTATTATGAAAAGTTACATTCAGTCTCAGTTAAAAAAAAACGAAAACAATTTTTTTATTCATCCAGAAAATATGTTGATAAAAAAGGTTGAATTTATTTCACTATTTGTTGAAATCCAATTTTCTAACCAACTGTAGGGTATTTATTAGACAAACTAATGAAAATTTTTGAAAAGGAATGCTATTTAAAAGAAACTGTGCGTAATCTTCAAATTCTTATCTTCATTTTCACTTTTGATATTCGCAATCAAAGTTAAAGAATTTTTAAAAATTATTCACCTTTTCAAACATTTTAAAAGTGCAATTATATTTAACCAATCAAAATCTTTTTCTGGGTTGTTAACTAAAATTGATAATAGATATTAGTTACCGTATTAAACATCTTGAACGAAAAACAAATAAACAAATAATTTTCTGTTTGATCAAACAGAAAATTTAGAAGTTTTTAACACATTATTGTCAAATTCTTAGGTTGTTGAGGCACTAAATTTTAAAAGTAGAAATTATTTAAATACTTAGTTATGATTTAAATATCATACATACGATGAAATAGAGTCAATTTTCTAAAAATAGTTAACCTATTATTTTTCAATAGAGAAATTTTACTCAGAAGAAATTTCAAAAAATAAAGAACTGATTTTTATAAATGCGGTAATTAAAGGTATCAAACCATCTGTGACCATAGTTCAACACAGAAATATTCATTATTATAGTAATTTTAATAACACTGTTATGCAATAGCTCAATTATTTTATCTTGACGGCCTTTTTTTTCAAAATTCATTACTAATGTTTGGATAGCTGTAAAATGATCCAAGGGAACTTAAGAAAGTTTAATTAAATTTTTTACTTCTTTATTTCTTTTTGCCATGAATTAATTAATAAAACCGTGAAAGTAGGGCCTAATTGTTACCAGGTATGTTGTCGGTTTCGAAGAAGTTTTAAGAACAATTTTGTGAAAGAGAACCTGTCAACTAAAAAATAAACGAGTAGAATTTAAGTTTATGATTTTGAAAATTTCTTTCCCGAAAAAAGTAAGCGAATATATTTTTTTCCCTTTCCCAAAAGAGAAAAAAAAAGAAATTCGGTTATGTCTGAACTTAGTGATTGATTACTGCTCCGAAATTAAATTGCAAAAAACCGAAGATAATTTTTCATTACGATGATCAAACTTCGACGATAGACAATGAAAAAAAATGGCCGTTGTTCGGGACTCTAAACTTGACTATGAGAACATGAAATGTTCCGTGTTACAAAATATATATCTTTTTCTCGTTTCCTAGATTTAAAAAAATCAGATATTTATAGCTTGTTATAAATCTAAATTTGAAAGAAGGGCCTTTTCCCCCTGCTTTTCAATTTCTTAAGACAATCGAAACGATGGGAAAATAACAGAAGATAAGTTGAGCAGATAAATCAATTTATGCAGTGTTTCAGAATGTGTAACTTTATTATTTAAAGATTTAGAAATTAATATTTTATAATCTTAAATAACTATAACGGAATATTAAATTTTAATGTTATACTCATATATTATAATATTTTAAAGAATAGTTTCTATACTAAGCGCAAAAATGGGGTCATATATCTATATATTCTTCTTCATTTTGTAAGATTTGAATGGTTTTTAAAAAATAAGCTTCAGTTAGAATATACTTTTAGAACACATTAGCAAACACTTTTAGAACACATTTGAATAATGTTATTGAATAATCAAATACAACTTAAGTTTTACAAAAAAATTTGCAATTTTTAAAGAAAATAATTATTTTCTCACAGCTTTACGGATGAAGAAAAGGCAAAAGTATGAAAAATTTCCCTAAATAATTGATTTTTCGAGGAATAATCTTATGATTCTATGGTTTAATTGTATTTAGTTATTAATTTATTATTATTAATTATTACAAACACAAACACATAGACGAGAGTTCGAGACGTAATTCAAAACATCTAAATGTGAAAAGAAAAATAACTTAAATTAGTAAAAGATAAATTTAGTTTCAAAAGTTTGAATTTTGGTTAAAAACAGTTGTATAAACTCATGTTATTCATGTCTTATTCTTATATTGAAAAATTTTAATCTCATATTAATAAAAGTATACTTGTTAGCCTTTTGTAAAACATATTACATATGTTAAAAAATCATCATCAATACACTATATCTACATATACTACCTACATCAAAAACATCTCTCAACACACTACCTACATTTAAACAAATAAGAAACTCATATTTATAACCATCTTTATCATTCATAATTAACTCATACATGACTGTTAACTGTTATCAACATAAGTAAATTCATAATAAAATATTAGAAAATTGGGGTAATTATTCTGCTTCACTCAGCCCAAATAGTTCTATTCTTTTAAATCTTTAAAAAGAAAATGTTTTCAGAAGGAAAACTATATTTGACATTATAATATCATTTATTTATTTTACATTTACAATAAAATTGTTTCCTAGGTTGATATTTTAATTTCTTATGCGGATACAACATAAATCCCAAATGTATGTAAATAAACAGTAGCATGTCGTTCAAATTTCCCATTACAGTAATTTTCTCCATTGTTGAGAAGCTAATTCTAGGTGCGAGTATTTCTTGAATAATGTGCCATGCATTTTCAATGTATTTATGCAAATTAAAATTAACTTATAAGTCTCTCTCTCTCTTAGATATTTTCAGTATTTTTATTTTAACAGAAACAAAAAACATTTAAGTATATGCATTAAAACAAAAAGGAGAATAAATGAATAGTATATGCTTTTAGAAGTAGTAAAAAATAGTTTGATATAAAAACAAAATGTAAGAAAATGAAATTAATCTATGAAACTTTTGTAAGGAACACATTTAGCCAACAAAGAAGCAATTTCTTTTTTCAATAATTATTAAATTATTCAATCAAATATTAGAAATTAAAGTAAATGATAAAATATTCAAGTGACAACAATATTGTTTTCAGATATTAAAATTAAAGCAAACAATAAATTATTCAATTGAACATATTTTAAGCTAAATGTAATTAATATTTATGCAAACGATAAATTATTAAACTGAATATTTTTTAAGCTGAAAGTAATTAAAGTTAAAGCAAATGATAAATTATTAAACTGGATATAAATGTAGTTAAAATTACATCAAACGATAAATTATTAAATTCAATATATATTAAGCTAAGTGTAACTATTGCTGCCATTAAATGAAAATAATTAAATCATTTGCATTTCACAATTTTGAAAAATAGTCAACTACTACGTTTTTTCATAGACTAAAACAATAATCTCTGTGGTGATTAATAATGTATCCTAATTACAAAGAACAACTTGTTCGGCTTGGTTTCAATTTACGGCTATAAATGTATATGAGAGTCATTTTCATATTTTAGAACCATAATTAAACAACTAAGATCGCTCCTGTATTGATTCCTCACCATCTTAGCTCCAAAACACACCATAACAGGTGTGGGTATGTTTGAGGAGTTCAGTTTAACATGCAACAGCTCTTACTATTCAACACTGCCATTTTTGAGGGAATCAGATCTGGAAATAGGATTGAAGATCTTGAAAATCATTGAAAATAACAACAGAAAAATTTGTCTTCTACGCCTTACTAAATTAATGCATGTGGCAATGTTTCAGAATTTTTAAAAGCATATGTACTATTTCTTTATCCTATTAAGGAACTCCATCTTGTGTTTTTTATGATCTATATTGAAAATTATACAAGTTATTACGAACATTATAAAAATGTTAAATATATCTTTAAAAATTTCCCCAGGGGATTTACAAATATTTTTCTACATTTTTCAAGACCTAACTATTGTTCGCAATGCTAAATACATCAGATAATTTTATAAATCATAATCAATCACATTCGACAATATATAAATGATGAATGCAACAGCATTAAAATCGAATACTTATGAATGAAATATATTAAATATAATGCAAGAGTTTTTAAGGACAGCAGATTAAAAATAGGCAGCAATTATAAATAAAATGTTTTATTAAAAAAATTAAGTAATATTTGTACAAATTATGTCCATAAACAGTGTTATTGTCGATACTTTTAAAATAGAAGTATAATTATGGGTCATATGAAAAGAAATTTAAATACTTAGGTCCAACATTTTGTGTAAAACTTATAAATATTAATTATTTTATAACTATTTTTCTTTTCGGTTTTTGTTTGAAGAGCTTGTTAAAAAGTAAGCAATCACTTAACAATGTCAAAATATTATAGGAGCTAACACTTCAAGTTTTTCATATTAAATCTTTCTTTATTTTTGACGATAAAATTCCCCATAAAATGTAAGAACATAACTTTATTCTCGAACTCAGAGTATCCATAAAATGAAAACTTCTAACATTATCCACAGAGAAAATGCACATCGATGTATCGCAAACTTTTTCCTTTTCCTCTTAACAAAGATAAGACGAGACATGTTCAGGATGTTGTCATAGTTCCTAAATTTGCTATTAGACTAATTTTGCACATTTAGCTTTATGGAAAATAAAAAAAAACTAATATAAAAAGAATATCCATGAAATTATTATAAGGTGTTTTCTTATTTCTTATAAATGTTACAAAACTAAATTTCTCTAAAGTTTAAAAGCACTCCAGATTGATAGTACATATCAATATCACATATAACAATATCTATGTATTTAATATTAGTGTAAAACCCATAATATATTCAGTGCAAATGATTACATATTTATCTATTATAGTAAATGGTAGAGTGTTTGTGACGGTGTAGCTCAAAAATTAAATGACCCATATACATGAAATTTGGTACACTGAACTATGAGTAATAACAGAATACATTTGAAAAAAATTTTGAAGTTCGCTTTTGAAATTTTAAAAATTCATGTAAATCGGGCTTTCTTCTAGTGCTTTTGCCGTATCAATGACCTTCGCGCTCATATCAGAGTTCTACAGTATGAAACATTGCTAAGATGGCATTAAGGACTTCTGTAGTTGCGTAATGAGAAGCTGGTTTCCTGTTGGTTAATGCAGATGGAGGCTAAAAGAGAGATCTTGGAGGTACATGGGAGAATTTTGGCGGGATTTAAGAGAAATAACAAAGGCACGCTGTGAGATCTCATGACCGTCAAGGAAGATTTCAGCTCTGTTGCGCATATTACTAAGGTGACCGATTTTTTTACAATGAAAAGGAGGTCAAAAAAATTTAAGAAAAAAGTACAGCGTAAGCAAATCAAACATTTTATTAATTAAAACAAAAGTACCCAAATTGTGCTTACACCCCTTTTAATTATTTAATCAAACGAGTATTTTTCCATTGAATTGGTATTTTTTGTCAATATATCATTTTCTAACAATATATTGGAAATTTCGGAGCAAAAAATATCCTTTATATTGAATTTTACAGTAAGAGTTGCAGTTAGAGTACCAATATTCAATCTTAATTTCTCACTTATCAAAAAATCATTACCATTGGGAAAAAAAATCTTTCGACTGATGCATTAGTTACTAGGCAGCACAACATAAATTCAGCAAGAATAACTAAATTTTCATATAAATATATTTATTTCGAAAAGGCTAAATATTTCCCATTGTTCTAATTTATCAGAATTTAAGAGTACATTCATTCTTCTAGTTTCTTCAATTTGACAATTATCATCGATTTTAATATTAGGTATTTCTTTCAATAAAAACTCAATACAATTTTCAATATCTGCCCAATTTACTTGCAATCAAGTCAAAAAACACCATTAAAAACTATCATTTCCTGTGGTATTTTTTTCAGACCATTATTCGACACATCGAAAACATGTTTGGTAAAACTTTTGCACTTCTTATGTCCGGATTTTATTCCTTGGAGTTTGACAATTTTTTTTTTTTTTTTTCTTATTAAAGGAATAAATTTTCTTCAAATCGAGATTTATATTGAAAGACAAAATCGTCCAAAATTTTTGTTGCAGAAATATGTTCACCTTCAATCTTTTGAATCGTTTTATGGAAAATAGATTCCTGATTATGTACAAAAATACATTAATATCTCCGATAATTTAAAATTGAAAAAAAGATTAAAGAGCTTTTGGATATTTGTCTTAAACTTAAAAACTATGAACGGAGAAGCTCAAATAATGGTAAAATACGCTCTATAGCTGGTGTTAGAGCGAGTCATCTAACTTTTAAATATCCTTAAATGCTTTTAGTATTTGCGTAACAGTTTGACGTGGCATCTCTGAATACAGAGATTAATAATATTAGTTTTAAAATATCGAAAAGGAGGTCACTTTTCGAGGAAGGACAGAACCTACAAAATGAGGACTGTCCTTCCTAAAGTAGGACGATTGGTCACCTTAATATTACGTCACATGACATCCCAATCTATATTTGCTTCTGACTAATTATATTCTTCATGTAGTTTATAGAAAATCATTATTTTTATGAATTTGCTTAATCTTTGGAGTAGAATTACAATTATTTTACGAATGAATCATTTCGGTCTCAGGGATGTTAAACTTCAAAATAATGTTTCGATTTTTTCGCACTTTATGTGGAACATTTTGATACCAACCATTTGACAATACCCAAAAAACTTAAACGTTATTCAAACAAATCTACAGTATGTTTTCGTAAAATCAGCATTTCATTGGACATGCCCCGAACACATATTTTGAAATTCGACGTGTGTTTCGACTTATTACGCCTAATAAACCACATTAAACTTTTTAAACATTAGGATGAATTAGTAAAATAAATAAACAAACTAAAAGTTTGTATTTATTAATATCGAAATTTTGCCCAAACTCGATAGGTACTGGTCTTCAATTTTTAGAGCCTGCAGCGATTCTCTTCTACAACAACGTTAGAAGTTAAAATGCCTTACTTAATGAGCTAGAAAAGAAGTCTTTTCAGCCTAGTTGGTAGGAGCGCATTCTTCGGACCCACTGGTCCAGGGTTCGAAACAACGCTGCCGCATCAAGGTTAACTCTCTCCCCCTCCTCGGGGTCGGAAAAAACCCAGCCGCCGAAATGGTGACTCAGGACTTGAACACTAGATGGCAGCACAGACTATAACTGCTGATTGCATATGCCCCTGATGCAAGAACACTTACCTCTGAACACACAAATCAGGACTTGTGATACTCCGGCTCTGCCACATATGTCGATGAGACCTGACACTCAACAACAGCCAATGACTTAAATGGAAAATTGTCCCAAGCAAAAGCTCAATTCAACGGGGAGAGGATGCATATCAATTTCAGTAATGGCTAAAAAAAATCAAAAAGCAACCTTCTGTACAAAGCAATGTATCTCTTCGAGTCATCACGATGATACTGGAGGGGGAGAATGCGTCGACTCTCTTCTACGACAACATTATAAGTTATAATGCCATACTTAACCAGCCAGAAAAGATGTCTTTTCAGCCTGGTTGGTAAGAGCATGTAAAAAGCGACTGGTCAACTTTCCTTCGGACCATCTGGACCAAGGTTCGAAGCAGCAGCGGCGCTCAAGGTCATCAATTCTCTCCCCCTCCACGGATCGGAAAACTCCCGGCAGCCGAAAGACTTTCTTAAATCTGGAAATCAACACTTTTAATGATGAATGTTAAATATGTACTATTATATTAAAGAAATCTGACATAAAAATATTTTAAAATATTGGCTTAGAACTGGCAGGAAATGGTAGAAACCAAAAATAAAAAAAATAAATAAAAAAAAAAAAAGGAATGTCGAAGCATTTTTGTGGGACTCACAGCAAAACAAAAGATAAAAATAAAGAAAGAGAGTTGTCGGAGAAAATAAAAGGAAGTTATATTATCCTAGAGCATTTTATTATGTAAGTTTACAAATTTAATTTTATAATTGAATTCTAAACTTTTAAATGCATTTTTCCAAGTATGGTTTTCACTTGCGCGCAGGATATCTCGAAAACTATTAAGACACTTAAAACTTTTGTAGGTATAATAAATATAATAAATTCTTTACACTGAACCTAAATTTCAGTTCATATATATATATTTATTATTTTAAAAAAAGTAAGAAATATTTCATTTTTTTTTTGAAAACTTTAAAAGAGTGAAATATTCTACATTTAGAAAAATATTTTATTAAGTGTTATTTACTTTTTAAGAGGCTTACTTTACAGAAAGCACACTTGAATTTATAAATCAACTTACTGTAAGTCATTAAGCTAATTTATGAGTACGAAATATCTTGCGCGCAGTGAAATCTACTAAAATGTCCTAAAAGAAAATTTTATTATAGTAATGATCTTATAATATAAGAAATTAAGAATATATTTTAATTATTTTACATTTTTATAAAAAGTTATTCCATTATAAGGCATATGTAAAAATATCAGAGTAATTAATTTTAATTTCAATGAATTACAGATGGTCAAAATTTGTGCACTTTATCAGCAATCGATATAAATCTAACAACCCTGACACACCTTAATAATGATATCCAATGAGTAACTTAGCTTCCAAATGTTTTACAATATTTTTAACGAAACACTCAAAATTCTTGCAACAATGCCTTTTTTACTGATGATCTTTCTATTCAAATCATCCTTATTTATTTTGCAAATTTCAAAATTTAACGCTCTCGGTAATATTTTTAAGTTTTGAAACTACATACCTTGCGGTTTTCTTCTCTTCTTGGCTCTCCACTGTAAGCTATATATATTGCAGTAACTTAAGAAACCCATATTCTAGCCTCCGGACCTGGGTTCTATTCTCGTTCGTGTACTTTTTCCACTCGTTTGAGTATATCTTCGCTAATTTTGACTTAATTACTATTATTTTCTATTTTAATATCGTTTCCTAAAATATTTTTTTTTTTACTTTTTAAAAAAAAATTAATTAAAAAATTAAATAATATGTCCATATATTTTGTTGTTGTTGTGTTGATTGCTGAACGATTATTTTCTTTAGACTAATATGTAATTGAATGAAAATTATTGAAAAGCTTATTAAAAGGGGAAACCGATCTTTTCAATGGGTTAGACTTGGATCTTCGTTAAAAATATTTAATACTTACTAGCTGGATTGTTGTATTTTAGTTTAAATATTCACTCATATGAAGAACAGGTACTCCAGCTGAAACGAAAATATAAATCAATGAGATTTTCATGCAAAGTTAGTATTTATTTCCCCCTCTGATTAATATGGACTAAATAACCTATTCAATGATATGATGCTGTTTGAACCTAAAAGTCTAACAAGAATTGAAGCATTAAAAAATGTTTTTGTACATAATATTGCATGAATTATTGTACTGGTATATTATCTGAGAAGTGATGGCATTGGCTTATAAATTTGGAAAACTTTATAATGTCGGATAATGAAAGAGCGTGAGAAAGATAACTGAAGAGAATGCCTGAATACATCAATGCTCTGAAATGCACATATTTTAAATTCGGTTGATTATAGAGGTTACATTACGACATCGGTTATGATATCTATTGATAAAATTCTTCCGTGTCCTCTAGAAAACCTTCTGAAATAACTTTAATTATCTTCTGCCTCAAAAACAATTTACCATGACCCATTCCGGCTACATAGATAAATTGAAAACAAAATTCTCGTACAAAATGTCTCAATTTATTGACTGTAAAAATTTTCACAACTTAAACAATGTTTAATTAGCTCAGGGAGACCAAACTCACCCATTTAATGCTTAGAGATATGCTGTTTAAAAATTTATAAGCGATTGCCTCTATCGATGCCAAATAGTATGATTACTTTGATTTGAAGTGAGCTCATACATTAACTTTCATTTGGTAACTATGGTCCACCTCTCAGAAGTTATGATGCTGAATGAAGTAAATGGAGCTAGATAAGCAAATACAGTGTCTAAATATATTTATTTGTTAGTAAAAGAGTTTATTTAAATCATTACAGGTGATATTTAAATTGAATTCGATAAAAAACAACCTTTAAATAAACATGATTGCCAATATATACGAAAAAGTAATATGTGATGTATTCGACTGGGTATCTTATCTATAAGACAGTTGATTAAATCTGTGGAGATTTGCGGAGAAAATGGGCTCATTATATCTCAGAGGAAGGTTCAGAAGCTATGCATCATTGGTGTTACGTGAATATCGATTTTCAAATCATTTTCTCAATACTATAATTTTTGTTGCGAATAGTTTGGGGCATCTGTAGTGAGAATTACATATACATAACATGTTTATATCAGCAAATATATATATTTACATAACGGAATGAATATTTCTTGTCGTTTTTGGATATAATAAACAAAGCATGAGTAATTGGACTTTAACCAAAGAAAGAGCAGTATTCTATTTTTAATTATGTTATATTGTTCATAAATCGTATGATCGGGCAAGTTAATCATCTCTAGTATTCTTTCTACAAATGTGAATGTTTCATAAAAATATACTACTTTCACATCTTCAAACTGTATGTTGAAAATAAATATTTTCCTTATAAATTGAGCTATTTTACGCATTCTACGATAAAAAGTTTAAGACAGAATAGGATTTAAAGAAAGTAACTGTCAGAGAGTGAAAAATAAATTAAGTAGAAAAATAACACTACTCAAAAACATTTATTTCATTATATGTTTTTTTTTCCCCTAGCGTTTGTTATGAAAATTTTCATTACATTTTCTCAATTTTTGGATTCAATCTTCTTTTTGATGTTCATCCTTTCAAAATAGATCAAAAAATGTCGAGCCCTGACAAACTTGGACATCCCATTAACTCTGAACAATATTTCGATTCAAGTTGTCAAATAGGACTCAAAAACAGATGAAACGTAATTATAAAAATGAGTACAGAAGTAGAAGGTTTGGTTCAAGAAAAGGAAAAAATGAAAAGATTTAGATTAAAGAGCATCTTCTAATGTGATCTATAGGAGAAAAAAAAGAAGGAGAAAAAACCGCGAAGAGAACTATTTCCTTCAAAAGCAAAAGTTTTTCCTTTGTTTCGTTTTGTTAAACAGCCAGAACCATGTCAAAAGCAGACTTGACGTAAATGGTGTCTGCTATGAAATGATATAAAGAAAGTGGTTCTGTCATTATAATTTAGGAAACCAGTTCGTAAATAGTGGGTAACATATATACGTAAAGTTTGTAGGATAAATTTGTAAAAATCAATATTAATCTAAAATACGTCGTTTTGAATCTGCTGAAGAGGCTATTAAAAATTGCTAAAATCATGTTATAATCATTATTTGATTGTTTAAATATTAAATAAAAATGAAAATGCTTTATGGAAACTCTAAAAATGATGGGCAAACACTATTGCTTAGTGCGAGTGAAAAAATCTCTATTATTATTGAAAAATAATTTTATAGTAAAATGTATATTTTTTACTTAAAATTGAAAAGAATAATTTATTTTCAATGTATTTATAAATTCTGAAATCATATATAATTTTCTAAAATATTCAATTATTTTTTTTTTTTAATTTTATTCGTTACTGTTAATGAGTATCAGATTTTCAGAAAGTTGGCAATTTCGATATACTTCATAAAGCTAAGTTTCATTATGTTTTTTAACATTATTAATATCACTTTCTTATATAAGAAAATATAAGTAAATATAATCAAGTTAACAAATGGTATTTAAACACCATATTATTCCATAATATTGTATTCTATTGTTTTAAAAATCTTGATTTTGTCACTTTTTATTGTCATGACAATTAAAAGATTTTAAATATGATAATGAAATAGAAAATAAATATTGCTGACTGTAAAAATGTTATGCAAATAAACAGAATAAGTTTAATTTAAATATTGTTTCTGATAATTTCACTGTTCAAATAAAAATTGCAACAAATTGCGATCAAAAGAATAGCTTAACACAACTAACTTCTCATTAGGTTTAGTGGTTTTTTCATAACTTTTTTTTTGAATACCGATTAAAGAGAGGAATTAAACATATAATTGACATTGCACATTAGTTATTTATTTTTAAATTTTAATTTTTCATATACTAATTAAATTTGAAATACTAATTAATAGTTATTTAATAGGCTATGAATATTAAAACTATTACAACCAAAAAAAAACTTTATACAAGATTTCAAATTTTCTGTAACATTAATATATATATACTAACAGACCCGGCCACACTTTGCTGTGGCTAAGCTATACGTTGAATTATATTGTAGTAAACTATTCAATACAGTCAAATTATTATTTACGAATAAAGAAGAAAACTCTGTAGCCGATGTAAAACCCACGGGATTAAGATTTGAACCTTATGTCAAAATTTGGAGGCGATTGAGGAAAATTTTCATGGAATTAATACTAAGCACAAATCAACTTAAAATTTTGAATTTTACTCATATTCAAGTATAATTTTTAATAAATGAGTAATTTACAAAGTTCTTAGTTGATAACGTATAACAATTTTTAATGAGGTAAGTAGCGTAGATTATTTATTATTTTTAATAATTATATTCATCATTTTGAATTATAAAAA
>BMAW01064989.1:305238-335622 GCA_019974015.1 Nephila pilipes | reverse complement strand
GCAAACGATCCTTATTGGCGTTGCGAAACTTTTCTCTAATGCGCTCTGATAAGCTGAGTTCATCTGCATATATTATCCCGTGTTGTATATGTTTTAAAAGGTACCTATTTACACTATTTAATTATCTTGATAGCATAAAGATGACAGTTCGGGTTCAGGAAATTGTTTTGTCATAATAAGGGAAAATCCACCTAATTGTTGTGAAATTTGGTGGAAGTATATTACTGAAATGGCTCAAGAGTGAAGGATAAATAATTCCCATTATAAATAAGTTTTATAAGAATACACTTAAGCATAACATTGACTATTCTTGAAATTTTATAATAAGTACAAATTTTCTATATTGTAGCACGATGAAAATTCTAATGATTTTTAAAGAAAATTCTAGTGTTCAGAACTCGAACTAAAACATAGCTAGCTTGCTACGTAAGAACTTTATCCTCAAAAGAATAGTCTATTCTTTAGATAATATTATGTTCTATATTAATCAATGTGAAAAATATCAATACATTTATTTTTCTAGGGTGACCATGTTTTACGGAAATTCTTAATTTTTACTTTTATTTGTAAACAATGTTTTTGAAATTAAAACTATACACTTAATAAACTTTTCTTGGGTATTTTTTAATAATAAACCACTGTAACTTCATTCAAAACTTTACTTTGATAGTGTACATTTACTTTAAGTAAGAAAAAAATTTTCAAAGCATAAGACAGACACATTTTTTCCCCTTCCGTATAAACGTTTTGTTTAACACGGAAATAAGAAAACTTCGTAAGGGTGAATCAGTAACATCTTTGTAGAATAGCACTACTTAAACGAAAATAATTATTTAAATTGAATTTTTCTCTTTCACATAGCAATATACCTTCAAGCTGATTCATATTTAACTGCTAATATTCATTAGTATGAGATTATCACAGTAAGGTTATGAGTTTATGTTCTTCAATATGATTGGCTGCTCTTTATGACTCAAGGATCATTTTAACATGTCAGTTTAGCAAAATTGGCACTTCACTTAAAAATTTAATTAATCTAATCCGAAAGATATCAAATTAATACTCGTGCTTGTAGAAAATAATGAATGTTGTCAAGTGCTTATGATATTGGTGATCCATCATTTGAGAGAGAAACCATACATAAGACAGAATCAGAATAATAAATTGACACATCGATTAACTGAATCAGATTTTTTTCTTATTTTAATAATTGATGCTAACCGAAGAAACCTTAATAGTTTTAGCCATGACTCATATTTAGTGAAGGAAATGCAAGTATTAGCACAAAATACACAAAAATAAAAAACCTCTAAGAAACTATCAACCAGAAACCTCCCCTCTCCCCTAAAATAATGAAAATTAGAGTAAGACAATTTGAGTGAAAAGAGTGTATTTCGAAGCATTGGTATGTAAAAGGCATCTGTTATGTATGTTTAAGACATGGTGAAACATTTTTTTTGTTTTCAATATATTAGTCATTCATACAGGTAATATTGCATTTTAATTTTTTTTCTTGTGTTGCTTTATTAGTCTTAGAGAAATTTCATTGAAAAGTAATAAATTGGCTTATACTATGCAACGTTATTGACGGGCCGCGGTAGCCTAGTGGTCAAGGTCGTGGACTCTCGGCTGGCGGTTTTCGTTCTATCGCGGGTTCTGTCATTGGCCGCCAAAGACTCGCCGTGTAGCAGGGTCTGATGCATGTTAAATCTGTTAGGGGGCCAAAGTCCTCCCGGTGGCGGGGTGTGGATGTTAGGAGAAGGGAGTGCCAGCTCAGGTGTCGTCCTCGTCACTTGACTGAGGTTCAAAATTACGAGATCCATCGCCAATAGCCCTCGTGTTGCTTCTAGTGCGACGTTAATAAAAAATAAACTAAAAAAACTAAAACAACGTTATTGACATTTGATAAATAAAAATAATTGTAATACAAGAATGAAAAGAATTCGATTTTTCATAAAAGTCTAATTTTATTTATTGATTTTAAGTAATTCTTTTAAGCATATCATATTATTGAAATATATCACAATATTTGTTAAATGGTTGGTTTTACAATTTCAATTGGTACTCTGTTGCACTCCTTACTATTTTATTTGTCTTATTGAAGACAATTAATAATTAGTTTTAGTTTTTTTTTATTAACGTCGCAGTAGAAGCAACACGAGGGCTATTGTCATCGGACCTCGTAAATTTGAAACATGGTCAAGTGACGAGGACGACACCTGAGTTGGCACCCCTCTCTCCTAACATCCACACCACGCCAAAGGGAAGGCTTTGGGACCCGAACAGATTTAATGTGCATCAGCCCCGGCTACATTGCGGGTCTTTGGCGGCCAATGATCGAACCCGCGACTGAACGAAAACCGCCGGCCGCTAGTCCACGACCTTGACCACTAGGCTACCGCGGCCAAGACAATTAATAATACTAAGATCAATAAATCAGGTTTTGACGGTATCCTATTAACCCGTCTCGTCTGCCATCCTGTAATTTATTCTAATTATAAGATCTAAATATAATTTTATTTAAGTACCAACAAATTAATTAAAATCGTCAATTATATTCAAAATATTTTTTATCAATCCTCTAATAAGAGGGATGCTCTCCATAGTTAAATACCTACGAATACTAACAACTTAAATAATATGTCAAAGAATACTGTACCGGGCTAACATGCGTGGACCTCCTTCAATTACATCAGCAGCGTTGAGTTCGAATCTCATAAAAATTCAGTATACCAGAAGACTTCCACACACATCACTCTAACACCTTTCTTATTACCGTAATCTTATTATTTCAATTCAATTATCTTTCGGTTTTTTCTACTAGATTATCTCTATTACCTACACTTCTAAAGTATTACTTCATTTGCATCATTACGTGTCATATAAATTTGAAAAAATAATTGATAACGACTCAGTTATAAAATAAGAAAAAAAAATTCCAAATGTTAGGCGAAAGACAAATTAAGGAATACACCTTGTACAAGATACTGTTGAAATAAGCTCTAACACTAAGTGTCTGCAGTATTTTAGTATGATTATAATTTTAATTATTATTTAATTTTATTTAGTATTGTAAGGGGAGAAAAAGACCAATTCCGGTTTCACTTCCATCAGGTCCAGGAACAAGAAAGATGACCAGGAGAGAAGAAGTTGACGAAAGTGGAGTCCTGTCCAGAAGGTCCAGTCCCTGTCCATCTCGAGGAGCGGAAGACAACGACAGACAAGTCCTGCCTGGGAGGTCAAGTCCTGATCAGCTTCACGGCAGACGACGTATCAAGAAAGGGAAAGAGCAGTCCCGGAGTTCAAGTCCATATCCCCTACGCAACAGATTGCGCATCAGCGACAGGCGAGTGGCAACAGGAAGGACAAGAGCAGGAGGAGTAGAAACAGCGTGGAGCAGGAGTAGATTTCTGCCCTACAAGTGACTCAACTGTGATGATTGTAAAATGAAAATGATTTTGTAAAATGTTCTGTTGTTAATTGTAAAATGTTCCAGTTGTTAGTTATTTAAGTGTATTAAAATTTATCAACATAATTTCTATAGGGTCGTTAAGACCCTCAGATAAATCACGTTTTCTTCACGGAGGGGGTTGTGACGGGTCTATCCACGATCTTGTCACTAACAGTCCTCTAGGGGAATTTTCGGGCCTTAGAAATTATTTTTATAAGAAAGCTTCCTCCGAAGAAGAGAACGTGATCATGCAAATTAAGACTGATATATAGAGTATAAGCTTTCAGGGAGGAGAAAGAGAGGAGAGATAGGATAGATTTCTAGCTGTGCAGTAAATAAATTAAGTGTTTTAGAAATGTCGACTTTTCCTTCCGACCAAAAACCCTTACAGTATGATTATGATTTTTTAAGTTTTGTTGTCTAAGTTCTCTCTTTTCTTAAAGTCACGTATGAATGGTTACAGTTATTTGATGCGTAAAATTAATTAATAATCAATTTGATGTTGAATATTCCTTCGAAATGAAAAATTAGAGGCAAAAAAGCTGAAACATTTCTTTTCTTGTCACTATAAATCTTCATTTACCAAACATTAAATTATACGTTTAAATACTAATGTTTTGGTAACGAAAGGAAGCTCAATAGCTTAGCGATAGCTTTAATTTTTCAAGACTGTTATAATTGTACTTACTGTAAATACACTTATACAAGACAAACGCACCATATAATTGATGTGTGATTATTTGGCTTAAATATATGTTGCCTCTAATTGATATTCTGCATATATAATGAGTAGTTTAATTATATTTTTAAATTGAGACCAATTACTTAATGTACATATTTGATTATTTTTACTAACAGTAGTTACTTTTAAGTGAGCTGAAATAAATGAAGGACCTATCTCTCCATTCAAATACATAGCAAAACATTTACAATCCCACATTCAACATATGAGTATATTGATCCATTCAAACATTTGATTTTATAAAATTATGGACACAAGAAACATTGATCATCAATGTATTCGAAGAACGCTGTAAATGTTAATATCAATTCACCTAATAAATATCAGTAATAATAATTAGCAACATCCTTCTTTTAAGTAAGCAGGAAATATATTTAAAAATTAATCTGAAGAAAAAGAAAAGTAATGTTTTAAATAATACGCTATAAATGTTCCAAAATCAGAACAAATCATCTATTTTATGTGTTCCATTTTTGTATTTTCTCAAAAAGGTTATATATTTTAAACACAATTAAATATTCCGTCCAAGAACAGTGACCTCACCAGTTCTTCATTTCATCGAATGAACAAATTTCAATATTTACTCAAGATTCAGAAAATACCATTGGTCTTTTGTTCCCTCAAGAGACCACTTTCAGATAGTTTCATGTGTTAAAAGGCCTTTCGCCTCGGGAATAAAAAGAAAACATTGAGTATAACTGGTTTTGAAAGACAATAAGGAAGACAGATTGACTGAGGAGTTATCTGTGTGCTCAGCTATTTTAGCGCATACATAACATATCTAAGGAAAATTGTTCAGAAAATTGGATTAAAACATTTAATCAAAAGGAATCTTTCAGAACAGCATGTAAACAATATGTAGTATACTGGGAATTAAAGTATTTTCATGTCGCTATGAGTGAAAAATTTACTTTCAAAGTTATTGTAAGATAATTTTCTAAAACTAAAATACGTAGCACTCAGTACTCAAACTTCAGTATTATGCGATGGATTTTGATGGAGGAAAACCGAAATATTGTCAGTTACAGTAATTCGCAAATACATTTTAAACTGAATGTATACTTTAATAAATATTTTAATTATTTTAACATTTGTAAGATCCATAAATGATGGATATATTGAATAAACAGAATACTTTTAATTACATTATTCTTACAATCTTAAAAGTATCTAAACTTTTAAGATATTGTTTTACGTCTTCGGACGATATCAGATTAGGAGATAGTATCTCATGATTAGCATCCCATACTATTATATTCCTCAAATAGTAAATAAACATTGTAGTTCATTAATTCCAGATAAAGACACAAAAAGAAAGCTCTCCATATCTGAAACTGTCTTGGAAAGAATAGAAGAAATGGATAGCAAATGCAATGTGGCGAATTTGTGAAACGACATTAGCTTCTAATATGAGTAGTCTTCAATTGATTTTTTTTTCTGACTGGGTCATTTATGTTGAGAATTTTCTTATTTAATAACGATTTCGCTAAGGATGAGATATTTTATAAATAGATATTGATTACAAGCAATACAAATGATTAGTTTATGATTACTATCCATAGATTTTTTCAAACCTGTATATATGTCATATTCCGGGTTCCATAATGATGAGCCCTTCAGTTTAAGATGAAGCTTTCCGTATTTACAGTGATTACTTAGCAGGTAATCAAAACTAGTTGATTAAGCAAAACATAAGCAATATATACAATGATTCATTTAGGTAGACATTTTCATGGAAAATAAGTTATGGTCTGGGCACTTATGTGGCAAAAGTCCATACAATGATAGCTCTACCACTTGACGCGTGACACACCTTAAGTCCACTGAAGTTCTGTCATGGCATAACTGTCTCCACCAGAAAAGCAGAATGTCGCTCCATCAGAAGCAGCGTTCCATGGTGGTGAGGGGGATCATGTTCTATGGTCGCGTTCTAAGCAATGAGTCATGTCCTTGATCTACGTATAAAGATGCATATATATATATTTACTATCTGTAACAAAAAAACGAAGTACCAAGAACTAGTTGTCCAATGAGACAAAAATTGGCGAGATAGGAAAATTATGTACATAATAGAAAATGATTAAAATTTCAGAAATATTGAATTATTTATTTCAGATTTACATAATTACAAAGTAACGAGTTCATTAAAGTATTGACTCACCTCCATCCTGGATGCAAGATTCCAAACGACGTGGCATAGAGTGATAAAACTCCCTGATGGTCTCCTGCGGTATTTCTTCCGAATTTGCTCCAATAGTCGAGCTAGGGCAACAACATTTCCTGGTGGATGCAGTCGCCTTCCCATCATATCCCACACATGCTCGATTAAGGAGAGATGTGGTGATCTGGGTGGGCAAATAAGTGTTTGACTAGCAGTAAGACAGTTCATAGTAATACACGCCGTATGTGGTCTGGCATTATCTTGCTAAAAAAAGGCCAGAGTACTTCAAAAGGAACAGAATCAAACCAGCTGTCAAAATGTCGTCAATATACTGCTGTGCTGTAAGTATATTTCTTTCTATCCATCCCTCCATCTCTCTCTCTCTCTCCATCTATCCCACACAGCCCATCTATCTATCTATCTATCTATCTATCTATCTATCTATCTATCTATCTATCTATCTATCTATCTATCTATCTATCTATCTATCTATCTATCTATCTACATATAATAGATTTTAATTCTGGAGTCATTTATAGAATCTACTTCAGCAACTTACTGTTCTTAAAAATTAGTGTATTTGTTAAACAATATGTCACAAAGAAATTTTTACATCAATCAATAGTTTTTATAATAATATATTTCTTTACGCTTAATTTCTAAAATAAATACTCAGTTTCACTCTTTAGTTTTATGTAGTTTCTTACTTTGATAAAATTATAGATCTAAACTATGCTGATACTATAATTTATAAATAGAAATTAAATGTATATATGACATCAGCCATTTTAACTCATCATTACGTCTTTCTAACATTCATTACCTCATTTATCTATCCAAACTGTAGTAGTATTTATTTGTACAGTTTACTTTTAAATTGATCTGAGAGATGCAGAATATACTGAGCCATACGTCTAGGTGTGACAAAGGTTAAAACTCGAAAATTGACCTGTGCATTTATAAATCAGTTTCCTCTAAATTGTCAGCTCATACACATGCGAGCTCTTACGAAGTTAACTATTAAAATTTGTATCAATAATAGGAATTATCAGTTTTCTTACCAATAATTTTTAGAGCACCAGATAATAATAAGAAATTATTTTTAAAATTTGTATATGATTATCTTATAAGATATATAATCTAATCAGAACAGTAGAAAGTAATATATATTGCCTCATTTCTCCCTCTAAATTGTTGTTTGTGTTTCATTAAATGTCTTATAATACGTTATTTGTTATGATTGAAACAAAATATAATAAAAAGCAACAAGAGCTATTGGCAACGCGTCTCTAAATTTTTAATATCGATCGCGATGTTGTCACCTTAATTGACAACTCCCCCTTCTAACTTCCACATCACGCCAATGGGAAGACTTTGAACTTCAAAGAGCTTGACTTACGTCAGCCCAGTTATATTGCGGGCTTCAGAAGAGCTCGAGATGATGACTCTTCAAGAATATGGACAAATTTAATGATATTTTATCCATTCTTACTTTTTCTCCCAAATTTGTAGAACGGTTCTTTTGAGCATGATTACAGCAGGAAAATAGAGTCTGGATGTCAAATGTCATATTTGTTCAACAGACCTTGAAGTAAAACAAATTTTGGCATCTGTCCAGTCGTATAAGTTAGAATACAGACTTTATTTACAGTATGCAGTGCATTTGGGTACTCTAAATAAGAAAAACAAAAACAAAGATATATATTTATAAAAACTAATTTGTTTAAATGCTATACATCAATTTAGATTTGTCTTTCACAAAACATAAATAAATTGTTTTAAGCATCAGATAGTCTAGATTCCCAACATTTTGCTTGCATATTGAAATAACACAAATAATTTACATACCTGAATATTTTATTTCAAAACCTTTTATACATTTCTAAATTTCTCCGACACAATTTATTTAAATTAAAGTAGACAAAGGCCTCTAGTACGTATATTTATTTTATATATAAGACGCGGGAGATACAGTAAAAGAATATTCAAATTATTCCTTTACGGTTCGGAATATGTATTTCAGTTCAGTTTAACATGTATTGATAAAGATTAATTTTCAAATGCACATCAAATGAAATAGAAAATTGTACATGTATATTGCACTTTAAAACATTCACCAGTATAAAAAAAATGTGAAGTACATCATGAATTTCAAAATAATATGTAATTAGTGTGATGTAAAGAACATTATATGCAAAAAAATATGTGTGTTTATAAAACTCTTTATTTATGAGTAATTAAACTTCAATACTCTTTAATTAAAAACATGTTATAAAATAATATCAAAAATTAAAAAAACAAAATAATATACAAGAAATCAACAGTACCATTGAGTAAAAACACAAGAGAGTTATTAAACATTTAAACTGAGAAATAATTTTACAGCAAGATTGTTTCATTAAGTTACTGCAGTTTTTATATACTTGCCCATGTATACCCCACCAACTAACTACTTTGCACTTATTCCATCTTTTGTCTATTATACTTATCCCTTCAATAAAAATATATTTACATTGATTTAGAAGTTAGTTTTATATTATTTTTTTATTTACTCCTTATTTGTTGTTGAACTTGATGTTCCACAAAATATTTTTTATGCGACAAAAAAAATACAAACCCGAAGGATCAAAGTCAAACCTGTAAGAAATAAATCGAAATAAAAATCAACGTTTTTATATGGTGGCAAAGTTTATTAAAAAAATTATTAAAATATTAGTTAAAACTGGTCGCAAATATCTAAATATTGCATTGTTAGGAAAATAAGAACGGTTCCCAAAATTTCAGAGCTCTAGCTTGATGGCAAGTTGGTTAAATTAACAATAAACAATTTCATGACACACTGATACACATACATACAGACACACACCAAGTGAAATACATAACATCTTTAAAACTAACTAAAATTAATTAATCCGGTAAATTAAATGGTTGGAATACAGTTTAGTCAAACCACTCTTGGAGACAGGAGTTATTTGGTGGTATTTTGCCAAATGTTGCTGAATTGGTCCGCGAAGCGGACTTAACATTCAGCCAAAAAAAAAAAAAATCATTAAGTTTATCAATTATTCAAATTGTGCCAAGTGATTGGGCTAAACTGCATTATTTAAAAAAAATATGAGTTAAAACTTGTCGCAAACGTCTAAATATTGCATTGTTAGGCGAGTACGAACGATTCTCAAAATTTCAAAGCTCTAGAGTGATGGGAAGTTGGTTAAATTAACGATCGAAAATTTGATGACACACACACACCAAGTGAAATTCAGAAAAACGTTGTAAAATAAGGTACAAGCTCCTAATCCAATTAGCAATCAGTTTCAAGCATTAATTGTGCTATGTGAGGTCAAGCGTTGTCTCTCTGAAAACGCACGGCTTTTCTATGCCATGCGGAACAAATATTGTTCAAAGCAGACTTGACTTACTTTTCATTCATGTTTTCGTTAAATGTCTATGGCAATGCATTGTCTTTCCAAATAATCACATAAAATAGGAGCTTGGGTACATTGGTGACGCTTTCCCACATCTTTCTTAATTTTTCCAAACTTAAACACTTGCTCTCTTCATTAAACTATTGGATGGTTCTTTGATCAGACAAGAAAATATTTCTGATGGTCTTAAATTATTCGAAAGTAAAATTCAATAACAAAACACAGTTTCAAAGTACTTTCTTGGAGCGGACACATCATCTTAATTATAGGACATCAGAGATCATATTTACGTAGCTATTGATAAAAAAAGTCAATAAAACTCTTGTTGAAGATACCTATTAAACTTCCGTGCGTTTTATTTGCCTTTATAATACGTTTTCTTCTTTAAAAATGTTCGTCTCTGATTACATACTGAATTACACTAGTACATAACAATCCGTCAAATGAAACAGATAAAGCATTCTAATAAAAAAAAGAGTAAAAATAAGATTTCATATTTAATTATGAAATATAAATATTAGATTTCAAAACTTTTTACTCAGGAAATAGTAATATAGAAAAGAATTTACAGTAAAATAGCTGAATATACAGTAAGGCGTTTAAAAACATGATAAAAAAGGGGGGACATCCCCCACTCACAATCCAAGTTAAAGTGAATAAAAAGGAACAGAAAAGTTCATTGCTCAGGATCTTCAAGCAGAGATGAAGCAGCTTGGTAAAAATAGTCATGGATCCCACAAGGAAACGCACAAAAAAAATTGAAACTTGAAATCTTGAATTTCAAAGAAAACTGGAAACTTGAAAAAAACAGGACAAACACAGACAAAACCACGCAGCGAGAAAGACAGGAGGAGAAGTCACTTCTCGGCCGGCACAGGAGATGCAGCGGGAGAGGTCAATGGAAGCAGAGTAATACTCGCACCGGCACTGCAGCTGCAGAGTACATCGAACATAAAAAGAGAATACAATCGGTCATAAAGGTAAAAGAACGATAAAAACCAGTAAAATCATATGGCAATACAGATGAGTCAACTAGTTTTAATTAAAAAAAAATTAAATATAAAAAAGTTAAGAGTAAAAACAAGGCGAGCCGTAAATAGTGATGTTAGCTGGACCAGAAAAGTGGGGGAGAGGACTAACATTGTTTCTTACCAGTTAAATGTTCGATGTAAATGTCACGCCCCCACTTAATGGTGTCAGAGCAGATGAGCTTTCGCATCAAATTTGCGTAACGACGCGAAATGTCCATCCGTACCAGGACAGCGTCATAAGAAGGGTCCTACGACACTACGGATCCGGCCACGACCGCATCGACAAAGGCAGTTTTTCCCTCCCGACGAAGATGTTCAATTATCGGGAGGTACTTCTCGATTTGATAATACAAAAATTACCAAAAGAATATAAATTAAACGAGAAAGGAAATTGAAAAATAACAAAAATTATATCAAAATATCATACAAATGCAGAAAAATTTAAGAACCAACATTTGAAGAAAAGTAAAAGAATTAAGCATAATACAATTTATATTGTAATATATTTCCTAGTATATAATATATATGTATTATATTATTGTACACATTTTTAGTATTCCATTCATTTAAATTTATTGCATGTGGTGACATATACATGTAAAGTTTTTAAGATTTTAGCTCATCATTTGAGTTTTTAACAAATTCTTGTGTTAGTATTTGCGTTTTAAAAGATTTATTTTGGCTTATATTGTGTGCTTTTCTTATTTAATTTAAGTTTTAAATCTTAGCTTTATGAAACTTTTTAATTTGTTTTTTTAAGTTTAAAGTCCTTTTATAATAATATGTTTTATTCTTGGTGATGTTTTAACCTATAATTCTAGAAATATTCTACCTAACGGTCTATAACATGGTATATCAAAAGTATAAGATTTTCCATTTACTTTTGTTCCCAAAGAAATTTCTGTTTTATAAATTTTTTTTGTAATTTATACATATATTTTATATTCTCCACTTTTGTTTATTTATTTATTTAATTTCTTTTGAATTTATAAATTTTCAGATAATTATTTAGACCTCTATCTTTCACTTTTGAATTGGCAATCATTACATTTCTTTTTTTTTATTTAATCTTAATGATCAGTAGTGATTTTATATACATTTTTAGGACTTGAATTTTGAATTAACTCATTTGTATATAAGAGAATTTCAAAAAATATCTTATTCAATTTAATTTAAAAATTCTAAATCACACACACACACACATATATATATATAGATATATTACGAAAATTTAATGGAATTACAGCTGTAGTGAATGTGTTTAACAGATTTCATTAATACCAGGATCGGGTTTCAATCGTTTCCAAGATAGCCGCGTGTTGCAATTAAATTCATACATTGGGTAAATAAGGCAATTTTGCATTTTATTTATTTTGTACAACAAAATTTAGTTACATGGGGGAATCTAAGAAACTTTAAGGGGTAAAACATATTACACCTAGCTTCTACAATATAAAACTTAACACTGAATTCTAGAGCACCATGACCTATCTTCCAAGTAGATGTGTCAAGAGGCGAGTCGTTATTGAATACGTGTTCTTTTCGGCAGCATGTAGCTCGATGTCTCTGCCTGCCTGAGATAGAACGTATTATGAATAAATGATAAGTTTGTGTGTTTATTGCCTACACACACACACATATAAATATATATATATGCATTAATTTATTTGGAAATGTTTATCTGATAAAATTAATGGTTTTTTCATCTTAGAACTTAAAGTTCAATTAATGGTTCTGGAGATAACGAATATTTTTAGAGTAATAAGCACTCATTAGGAAGATATTTATAAATTTGTTCGGGAATTTTGCATTTAAAGCACAAAAATTCAATTAATGCATTTTGCTTTTAGAGAATATCTATTCAATTAGCGTGCCTTGAAAATAAATATTGTTTTAGAGTATCAAACACTAGTTAGAAACAAATTTTAATGGATTTGTAATATATAAGAAAATTGGTGAAATAATTAATACCTTCAATTACCTCAAATTTTTCACAACATCAAAATTTCTAGAAATTGCTAATGAATTTAAAATCGTTTCATTATACTCCTGTATTACTCATGCTGTAAGGAAATTACAACAGAAAATACTATAGATATGTCGAAGAGTACAGTACTTTTTATATATATTGCAAATATATTCAAACTTATTAAAGCTAAATACATCTATGCTATTTATATCTAGGATTCCGATGATCTTTTCAATTTTAATGACATAAAAGATCTTTCTGAAATTCTAAGCAAGATTTAAAAGAAATCTATGAAAAAAGTTATTGATAATAATTACAATAAAATTTACTTTTTTTTACCGTTTTATCCAGATTAATTAAATTTATTGAAAACTGAAGTTAGTATAAATGTAGATTAGCTATAATTTTTTAAATAGAAAATATTGAAAATTCGTGTAATGATAAGAATTAATAATAGGTATGTTAAAAAGAGAACCAATTTTTTTTCTTTCGTAATTCATTACGTAGCCGCATGTGGTATTCATTATATTAAAACATTTTTAGGAAAACGATAGCATCATATCTTTTGTAATATAAAAATAATGTAAGAAATTATACTTCATTCATGTAGAGAAATTATATAGGCCTGTCAAAATTTACTATACACTCAAACCGAAAGCTTATTCTTGAGTTATATACATACATACATACATATATATATATATATATATATATAAACTCATGGACAAAAAAATTAGTTCACCAAGAAGGAGTCGTCAAAATGAAACGAAGTTTTACATACGTAATGACTACTTTGATATGAGTAAATAATTAGAAAATCTAAGAAAAATATCATTTATTTCAGAGAAAAAGGCAAAAGAACGGAGAATTTAAAACCCTATTGAACCCCCTGTAGCGTGAATGCACGAAGCGATATAATCAAGCATTTAAGTATAAAAGTTACGTATGATATCTTGAGACATTTCGTTCCATATTTGCTGTAACCTTGCCTCTAGTTCGTTCAAACTCGTGGCATGCCCAACTCGCCGTCCCAAATGATTCCATATATGGTCGATTGGAAATAAATCTGGAGATCGGGCAGGCAAGGAAGGGTAGTAACAGTACGGATACCGTCTTGTGACACCCTTGCCGTATGAGGCCGAGCATTGTCATGTTGAAAAATGGCTCCTGGGAGCCGATGCATGAGTAGCAACACATGTGTTTGAAGGATGTTATGAACATACAGCTGGACTGTCATGGTGCCATGGATCAATACTAGGGGTGACCGTGTATTGTTGGCAATGGCACCCCATACCATCACACCAGCTGTGGTAGCGGTGTGTCGGTGTAAAGCAATGGCAGGATAGAGGCGTTCACCACAGTCTCCACACACGAACACGATTGCCATCACTGCTGAGATTGAATCTGGATTCGTCGCAAAAGACGACCTGGTTACATTCCGCCGCAGTCCAGTTTCTTCGTGCGCGGTACCACTGCAAACGGAGGAGTCGATGGGTGGGCTTCAAGGGCAGCACACGGAATGGGAGCCGCGATTTCAAATGTCCTTTATCTAGGCACCTTTGCATGGTTCGAGAAGACACAGGGGGCCCTAGTGAAGGTGCTACCTGTGCCTGGAAGGCAGCCGATCAAGCAGATGGCTGTACGTGCGCATTTCTTACGATGTGGCGGTCTTCTCGACGACTGGCCTGTCGAGGGCGTCCTGGGCTTGGTATTCGTGTAAATGACATAGCTCCGTTCGACTGGTCCCAACACCTCCTCAGAACACAATCAGAGCGGCCTAATTGATGAGCTACTCGCTTAGCTGACCACCCAGCTTCTATCATGCCAATGATTCTCCCCCTCTAAATACAGCTGCTCATATTGTCTTTGAAAAGGAAGTAAGGGTTTGTCTACCTCAGCTCTTCCTTTGTAAACGATTCAGCACACTCAAACAAGTTTTGGATACCTGTTTTTTACTACATGGAGAACGACGTTAAACGCCCTCTACAGGCTACACGTAATGCGCAATCACGCTGAATTTCCAATCATTTGCATATTTCTCCACTTGTACCTTCATGCCAAGCTTCGTTACGATTCCACATTTATTTCTGGGTGCGCTATTTTTTTTGTCCATGCGTATATATATATATATATAATGAAAATGGAATTTCTTAAATATTAAGGAATTAGACAATAATTTGTTAAGTTATATAAATTCTTTAGATTACCACATAAATGCTCTCATACACATTTAATGAGTTTTTATTTATTTTCCTTCATAAGCGAATGATTTCAAACTTCATTTCAGTTTGAAGGTAATTGAGGATATTATTTTATATTTAATGTGTTACTAACTTTTAACTGATGTACATATTATATTCCGCATGTTTTTCTTTCATTTGGATATTTAATAAAATTATATGTAACTCGGTTACTTTATGTAACTTTTTACAATTTTCTAATATGAATTTTTAATCATACTTTAGTTTGTAGGTTTTTTAATATATCGTTAACTATTTTATCATTAAAATAAGTTAAACATAGTCAAATGAAACGACATATTTTCCTTTTTCTCTTAATGTTGCTCACATTGCTTTAAAGAATACATTGATTTAAGAAAAAAATACATTTTACACTTTATAAATACCGATGAAGCAATTTGAAGTAATGTTGCTAATAAAGCTTTTTAAAAACGAGCACACAATTAAGCTCACATTTAATTTTATCCAGGCAATTAAGTGTGTAAAAAATTAAAAGTAAGGCTAAGCGAAGAAAAAACTTAATTGCTACCGATAATTATACTGATTAGCTGAAACTTTCAGTGAAATATTTGTTCCTTGATTTGAAGAAAAATCTTTTAGAAGTATTATATTTTATATATTATATCAAAATATTTTACTGAGAAAGTCAATTATTGTAGACTTTGTCTATGAAAGAAATTAGTTACTTGTTTAAAAAATATTACCAACATTTTCTTAGTGAAGTATGAATTCTTTTTTTTCAAAAGTTTTTCAACACAACAACCTATTGCATGAGGTGAATTTTATTTAATAGCTCAATGTGGCTTATTTATTAATGATGCATTTTTTGTATAAAATATTTAAGAGAATACTTCAGCATTTCACATAACTTATCTATAGCAAAAATTTTGAATAATTGTGTTATTTTTCTGCAAACGGTTTTTCACTAATAAGAAAATAATTAAAATGCCTAGATTGCGTTATTTAAGAATTAATATTTAGGTTCTATTGAGCAGTGTATTCAAAAACACACAGTTCGAAGTATTTTTTTCTTCTTTTAATTACATCAAAATTAATATTTTAATTATTAATATTTAGTTTTATTTTGTTAGATACACAATGGTTGCTTCCAATTCATTTAATTAGAGTGGTATTCCTTGTAGAGTATTTTCTTTTATCATCTATTTTTAAATATTTTTTTTCCTTGACTATTGGGAATATTTAATTTTCTTTACACTCATTAATAAATAATAAGGTATTTTCATTCTTATTAAGTTACGATAGAAATTTTTAAAGTAAACGATATCTTATGCATTTTTTCCAGTATGAAACATGAAAAAAATACTTGAAAAATAATAAACTAGAAATAATTATGCTATATTAATATTTAAAATGCAATTTTCAATCCGTTATGATAAATGAGTACAATTCACAATAAACTAATTACTTTCGAACAAAATAATTTTGAAAGAAAGGAAGCGAAGAAAAATATTTTTTGAATTTTTTTCAATTGGACATATTCACATAAACTGCACAATTTGTATGTATAAGAAATAAAATTATTATTAATGGATTATTCGTAATTTTAAAAAGCTTCATTTCAATGTACTTTTTACTTTTCTGAAATTCAATCTAAACTCTGTACGGTCTAATAATTAATGATTTAATACATAAAAACTTTATAATTTATAAATGCAGAATTTTCGTAAAAGGAAATTGATTTATAAACATCAATAAATATCTATTTATATTCCTAAGTCTTGACTACAATTAAGTATATCTTACAGGAAATTCACAGCATTTATACTTGAAAAATGAGCTTAATACATTTAAATATAATATTATGTTTATGAACATAATTATAATTAAAATTATAATTTAAATATATGTACAAATTCTTATATTTTTTGTGATTGAAAATTAATTTGCGTAATGTTTAACTTTATTATAATACATAAGATATGGGAGAATTTATTACAAAAAGTAGCATTACTGAAGATGCAAACATCAGTTATTATAGAGCAAAATATCTTCACTAGAACTAATATCTTCACTAAGCAAAAATATTTCTTCAAATAAATTACGAAATCCTTATATTGCTCATGATTACTCATTTTTAATCAGCTTTTATTTTCCTTCACAAGTAAAATATTTTGAACATAATTTCCCAATACATATACAGAATTTTATGTTTATAATTCATACATCATCATAAGTTTATCAAGATATATTACAGATTTTAAGGCTATATGGATATTGAAAAATAATACCGTTTTTCTCATTACTTAAAAGACGTTTCTAAACAATCTCGTTACTTAATTGACGTTTGGCTATTAAGTAACGAGACTGATATTATTACTGAAGTACGAATGCACCAAACGCCAGCTGTCTAGTGTGAAGTAATCTCTCTGGAATACGGTGCCTCTCGTTTCTATAAACAAATCCGTAATAAAATATCAACTTTGATGTAATTAAAAGAGGAAAATTAGTCACTAATATTTTTTTTTTTAAATATAATGTTTCATAGTACCTAAAAATAATTCTTGCATATTTCAACCAAACCTTTTCAATCATTTCCTTATATGTGAAAGAACTGTTGTTGAAAAAAAGACAATAATTCAAAGTTATTATTATTAAGAAGAAATTATCTGTAATGTTAAAGTATGTTCTTAAATATTTCAAACAAAAATTACGTTTTTGCGGAAATTCATGAATGCATTTACAGTAAATGCGTAATGAATAACGCACAGGAAATATCGAAATATGAATCATGGCCATTAAAAACAGGACTGATACTCCTACAGAAGAATTACGCATGCACCAACTACTGACAGCTATAGAGCGTGAAACCTCTTTGGAATGCAGTTTCTCTCGCTTTCTAAGCAAATATATATAACGGAAGCATTCCTTCGCATTAGAATATTTTCTTTTTATTTCCAGGAAAAGCGATAAATGAGCAACGAATAGTTGTGAAATTTCTCATGAAACTTGGAAAAACTACAACTGAACCTTATAATTTATCGAAAAAAGTGTATGACAATGAATGTTTATTGAATGCTCGTGTTTATGAGTGATTTAACCCTTTCGCTACCGGAGGGAGAAAAAAAAAGTGATTCTCTGTGCCCTCGGCTTCTTACTGCGAAGTGTAATCGAAAGTAAGTAAGTAGTAATCGAAGTGTAAGCGAAAATAATTCTTCTAACATCGGCTATTCTTTAAAATATTTTGGTATTGACATATATTGTTTAAAATGCATCGCGCGCGCGAACTTAATATATACAAAAGAAAAAAAAGTTTTAATCGAGAAATGAATGTTTTATACATAAAAAATCATACTTTTAAGAAAATACAAAATATACTTACATATGTTACATAAATTTCATGGTGTAATGATGTACCATTAGTTTTTCACTAACATTACTGTCAGATTCATTTATTTTTTCGCAAATTTCAATATCAGATAAACACTTTCTTTTCGTCATGACATTCGCTACAAATGAAACCGACCGAATGAAACGAACAGCTGAGAACATCTGCAACCAAAAACCCTATCACCTATAAAGTGCCATAAATTCTCCCTCAAACTTCTAAGAAGTAAGCAAGAAAGAAAAAAGCAAACCGAAAGCATGTGCACCCCTTAAATCATGTCATTAGATTTAAAGAGCCTAGCCGCAACACGTGCTTTTGACAATTACTCCCCTCCTGGAAGCCAGAAGTGAAATCCAAGCTCTATCACCAAGGTCAGTACTCCAAATAACCTACCTGTATAGATTTTGCGGTATTGTAACGCCATCTAGTAACATTAAAAAAATCAAATAAAACGTTGTCATCAAGCGTATCTCACTTGATACGTTGGTCCGTAGAAGACTCTCACGGAGCGTATTGCCCATGATACGCTGGGCACAGAAGAGCAAACACGAGAGAATCGCCTGTGATACACTGGAAGTGAAAGGGTTAAGAATTTTCAAGGTGGATGTTGAAGATGAATCACATCCTGTTCACCTTTCCGCATAAAAAACGTATGACAATTTTGGGGGGAAAAATTATATCCCTGTTCTATTTGAGCGTCTGCTAAGTATTCGTGCGCTTGATGTGACTGTAGTAATAGATAAAGAATCCATACGACGAATCTTTCCACCAAGACAATGTACTAGATCATTCCACATAGTCTGTCAAGTAGTTTCTAGCCTAATACAGTGTCCTAGTGTTCGACCATCTGCCTTATTCACTGGAACTTGAGCCATGCGGTTTCTATCTGCTTTCGTAGGTGAAATACGCATTAAAAATTGACGAGATTTGAGTCGGTTGAATCCTTGAAAAAGAAATGGCACGTGTCTGTAAGGAGATGGCAGAAGAAGACTTTTAGCATTGTTTCAAACAATGGAAGATTCTTATGGAATATAATATAGTGAAGTCTTTTAAATCAATCAATAACAATTTTTATCCAGCAAATCAATACTTATTGCTGAGCAAAGGGAAATTATGTTATAATGCTATCACATTTTATTTAATTTGGATTAAATTATTTAAATAAACCGTAACATTGAAATTTATTTTGATTAAAAATATATCAATTTTCCTCATTGATGCTGTTAAAGCTTTAAAAAAGTGCAATTTTTAGTACAAATTTATTTTAAGCAACGCAATTAGATAATTAACAACAAGCTATAACGAATAAAAAATGAATTATTAATGAATATTATGCTGATTATACGAATCTTTCAGCACATGTTTTATTCCTTACATGAATCATAATTCTCAGACATATTGCTTCTAAATATTCTACTTTTATTACCTTTGATTTCTTAAAAATTAATGATATTGTAATTGAAAATTGAATTTTTCAAGAATAATTCTAAACATGTTTTTATTATTCTGTCCCTAATTGAAGGACACTCACAGTTTTAGTTCTTTCAACTTTATTTAATTAGAATTCTGACTCTTTAATTCATTTTTGGAGATTCAATAACTGTATTTGTAAAATTTATTATTGTTATTTTAGAATAAATGTAGTTGCGGTAGTAATATATTGACTAATTAGTTGAACATTAATCATTCGACTTAACTTTAACATTTGTTTATTAATATATTATATTTTTAAAGTACATTGAGAAATTTTTAACTTTCTTCTGTATCAATACGCTCATATTCGGGGTGGGTTTCGTCCAATCATGTTCTTGGGTCTTGGCGCCACTATAGATCCAATGAGCAGTGGTCACTTTAGCCAAGTGGTCATGAATAAAAACTTTGATTCTTTGGTCCTAATTGATTTTAATTCTTGGTTTATAGCCAACTTTGATTCTAGTATTTTCACAATATTTAAGTATATTTTAAAGTATGTGCAAAAGAAAAAAAGCAACATTGCTTATTTTATTTTGCTATTGTTCCCTGAAACATATTCAATCAGCCAAAGTATACCGAGGTTCATAGAAATTGTATTAAAATTATACAAAAATATTTACTAAAGAAGAAAATTACAATTCAAAAGAAAGTAGCTTAAAATATACCAAAATTCGGAGAATCGAACAATACGTATAAATCGTACGAACAATACGTATAATATTTATAAATTCAAAATGTTTTGTGAAAAAAATAATAATGGAAAATAATATATTAAATGTTGTAATTTACTTTAGTCTGATAAGCTGGGTTATTTTAGAATAATTTTTCAAGCTGTCCTAATAATCAAAATATGTTATTAATATAGTTACAAAACTAAAAATATAATTTGAAAACATTTGACAGTCATGAAAATTAAAATAAAAAAGAAGACTCACAAGTAACCAAAAATAAATTTTTAAGAACCAAAAGTTAAAATAACTAAACGAAAAAAAATTAAAAATTAAAAAGATAAAATTTAAGTACAACGCATCACATGTGTTGAAATTACGTAAAAAGAAAGGTACATATATTTAGAAGTTTACATAACAAAAACAATTTAAATTTAGAAAAAAATAATTAATTTACTTATTAATAACACATAAAAACTGTACTTCTAGCCATACATAGACTTGAAAGAGCATAAAAGTGAGTTAAAATAATCTTCTAGATCGCAACACCATACACACACACACACACACACACACACACATATATATATATATATATATATATAAGTATTTGTATATGTATGTAAAATAAATTGTTAATAAATTGAAGTATTTGTATTCTTAGATTCCATTCAATAATAGATAATGAGAGCTCTAGCATTTCTTAATTTCAGAACTTTATTTTCCTTCTTGTTAAAACGACTTCTTAAATAACACATACTTTAAGTATTAGTAACACATGGCTCATAAAGAAAATGAAGCAGAGTCTACCGTTAATTATCATTCCAGTTGCTATTTTTACCTAATGACTTCAACGAAGGAAAAAAAAAGCAACGAATTCGGCAACCGAGGAAGATGATTTTCAGAAACTTCATCATCGAGGCAATCAAATCCATTAAACAATGAAGAATAGATAACCGAAATAGAAGCCCACTTTTCAAAATGTGTTTCTTTTCGAAAACTGTGTTTCTCTTAATGTTTGGAATAATTTTTCTGGATGACCGAATATCTAAGTGTTGTGGGGGTTGGATAGGAAATTCATCAAAGCCACTGAATTCCATTTCTAGTTTTATGATTGTTTGTTTGACTTTTTTTCCAATTTTTCAGCGCTTCCATCTTCTCGCTCTGTAAATACATTCATTGTTCTTAAGATCGGAACTATATGAACTTTTATTTAACGGATTGTGACTAAAATCTGGGAAATTAAAGTTTGTCTAAGATTTAAAAGACTTTCAGTGGAGTTTGCCTTTTATTCGATTAAAGTTGAATAAATGATAATTTAATTTGTAATACTTTTCATTTTGTCCTGAAAGATACTATATCAGTATGACAATAAAATCCTTTTTTTTTTCATCCTGCAACTTTCTTTTCTCCTTTTTTGAAGTGATTTAATTCTTGACAAAAATAACCCAAAATTCTTAAAGTTCTTCAAAGCTTTTATTCTTAGAAGAAAGTAAGATTGCAACATCAAATGGAATGAACTGTTATTATTTAACTGTTATAAATATTAGTTAATGATATTATTTAACTGTTATAAATATTAGTTAATGATATTATTTAACTATTATAACACGATTTAATTCTTGAAAAAAATATCCTAAACTTCTTCAAGTTCTTTAAGGCTTTTGTTCCTAGAATAAAGTAAGATTGCAACATCAATTGGAATGAACTTTTATTATTTAACTAACACATCGATCAATAACTCCCGAGACTAACCCAGAGATGGCGCTCGTAGTAAACCAGTAACCAGGTCTTTCTAGAGTACTAACCTTTGCTTGAAACGTGTCAAAATTTTAAGTCGATCGGACCAGGAAAAAGGTTTTTTGAAGTGAAGTGAAAAAGGTTTTTTCCAAGTGGGTGCCGCGATTGCTTTCGATGGAACAAAAACAGCAACGAGTCGATGATTCAGAAAGCTGTTTATCGCTATTTACTCGCAACAAAAAATTTCTTGCGAAAAAAAAAGAAAATTTTTTTGGAAAAAAAAAAAAAAAAAAAATTTGGAAAAGCGTTGGAACGATTGTATCACCCTAAAAGGTGATTAACAAAAGGTGTTATGTTGATGAATAAAAAAAAAATTTGCAAAAAAAATGTTGTTTTCAATGTTAGACACGGGAGTTATTGATCGATGTGTTATCATAATACTTAATTTGTGAATTTTATAATCGTGATTATTTTATTTATCATTATTAGATTTATTAATATAAATTTCAAGAATAATCCAGAAAAAAAAAATTAAACTCGTGAAAATTTATTATAATATTCATAATATATTTTCCGTTACAATATTCTATGTAACTGTTGTTATTTATATTATAATCAACAATTGATAGACATATTTTTCATCTTATGGGAAACATAAAAAATATGTTTATAATTATAATATTATTTATTTTATTAATAAAAATATTTTTTGTTGTAATGGCTTTTTGTTCAACACAGAAATATGTTTTGCAATGTGAAGGTATAGCATTACAAGAAAGACAATAATCTTACAATTCTGATTCAAATTCCATTTGCCCCCAAGTTTCCAAAATGTTTACAATTTTGATAAATCAAAAGACATAAATTATTTCAAGGCATTCTTTGCGAGAAATGAATATTAGTGTCAATGTTTAAATTGTGTTATTATGAAACATATATCTTGAAATCGCTAAAGACTTCTGTTTACAATTTGAAAAAATTCTTAAGGTAGTAGTACATCTTCAAAAGAAATTTTTTATTAAAGTAATTTTAGGCATTTATGGGAATTAGAAGAACAGCCAAGGGAAGTTTCGTTAGTGTACAATTTTACCATCAAAAGTACACTTTATACAAATGTAAACAAAATCTAAGACTTTCTGTAAAAACATGACAACTATAATTAAACAAATATATATTCAAATTTAGTATATTAAACACTACAGAATATAAATTTATCTCAGAATTACACTATAATTTTGATAATGTAGCCCTGATGTAAGAATCTATAGTATTTCTGAAATTCTTTCTGCTCTGAAAATGTTTCTTCGAGTTTCGAATTCTGAAAAGTTTTTAAAAATTATTGTAATTTTCATATTATTACAATATAAAAAAAATTCAACTCAATATAAGACCTCAGGAATAATATAATCTATGTATACGTAACATATATACATACACTCTCCCAACCCACACATACACACCCACACCCACCCACACACCCACACTCACACCCACATATATATATATAATTTCTGGATCTCTGATGCATAAAGTTTTGAGTTATTGTACCTTGCAATAATGGAAAATATCTTTTTAAGAGACTTTCCGATGGGAGAAATTCATAATCAAGTAATATTAAAACTACTGTAACGAATATTTCACTACGATAGAAACAAACATACTTTTCATCATATTTTTCAAATAAATTTTTAAACATAAAAGGTTAAATTTTTATATTAGACACAAAAAAAAGAATACTTTCACCAAAAAATTGTGTTTAGAAGGTGCACTCTCCTTAAATGTATATAAATTATTCGATTTTTATTGTAACTTAAAAGCATGATTTAAATCAACAAATGCTACGAAAGTAATTCTTAGAATTGATTATTTCATTCATTTACTTCAACCTGCATATTAAATTAGCAAGTAAATATTATTTCCACAGCATGCATTCAGAATAAAACATTTTTTTTAATTCATATAAAAATTATTATATTTATATTCTTTTAAAAAGTAATAATATTACTTTTATATATTATGAATGATGGCAGAAACATATCTTATTTTAAGAAGGAATTTTCTATAGTTTTATTAATTAGTTTACTATCTATTAAGTAATTTTACTGATGGATTTTCTTTCAACTGTTTGTATCACTAATCAAAAAAGGGATAAGGTTAAGTCAAATTAACTAACCATTATTTAATATTCGTAAATATTATACAAAAATATTACTTATTTTAAAATTTTAGAATTAGATACAATAAAAACTTACACATATACACAATCTCTCTCTCTCACATACATACATACACACATACACATACATATATACACACACACATACACACATACACACACATACATACATACATACACACACACTCTCTCTCACACACACACACATACATACATACACACACACACACATATATATATATATATATGCAGACTCAAGGTATTCCCCTAAATACTAAAAATTTATTCATTGTAAATAAACGTCAATCGAACAAACAAATTATCACTCATTATTTGTTTCACATATATGTTGCTATAATTAATATTTGATAGCTATTATGCATAGTTTTAGTATTCTTTAATATCAAAATACTTAACTCATTAGAAAATAATTATTTTTTTTAAATTTAGATTTATTTTGAGAGAAAATCTTTTCTCGAATCTTTAAGAAATGCAAGTATTTTTGTCAAATAGTTAATAAACATGTTTACATGTGTAAGTAGATTTTAATTCCTTTCTATCTCTTCCAGTCATGAATAAGTAGTAAATCTAAGATATACAATATGCATTTTAAGTATGAACTATACAAAATATTTAAGTATGCAAAGCATTTAAAATACTTCATTCGCTATTTGTTGTTTGAGTTCAATTAATGTTTATTTACATAAATTACGAAATAAATTAAAATAGGATTCAAGTAGAAGTTATATATACTATTGAAAACAATAATCTTCAAATAATACAATATCGTTGCGAATCTTCGCTTTTGTCTTTTCAATATTTGATCTTTTAAGAAAGCAGAGATCATTCCCAAACATAACTTTTACTTACTACTCTTTCAGAACAATGATTTCATTATCTTCCTATAACTTGGAAGGAATTAATTTTAATACTTTCTCAAAATTATGAAAAGAAAACATTCTTTTCCTTGCTGCCTGAAGTGGAACTATGCACCATTATCAACTAGACAGAGGGGATGAAACGAAAGATTTTAGCAAGGTTTATTTTGAAACAAAATATTAAAAAGACAATTAGACTCACATTTATTTTCATACCATTGTGGAACGAAACCAAATTATCTGGAAAATATTTTGAAAATAATTCGTTTGCAAATAGCCTATTTTAATAATGTTTTAATAATACTAGATTGGAATCAGTATGTTTTTAAATAGGAATAAAAAATATTTCCTAATGATTGGAGTATATAAACGTTTCGTGAGAGCAATATTTAATTAGATTAATAAAACTAAAATATTTTGTTGTCAAATTCGAGGATTATTAAAGGTGTCTTGAGACAACAAACATTATAAATTAATTAATATTCTAACTCAATTCAATAGAATTCCTCTACACCACATTGCTTTATTTTATGGTTTATCTGTACCTCAAAAGAGGTCCTACAAACATTTCAGTCTAGTAAAAAATGACTAAGATTGAATTATATAACAATCTTATATAAAAAATTTAACTTGAAATCAAACAAATATATTTTATGTTGTATGATAGTGTTTAAAAAAGTACTTTTATTTGAAGACAGATGCCATCATTAAGGTAAATTATTGTTACCATTGAGTGCTGCCATCTGTTAGAGGAACTGAAACAATTTTGACATTAGCTTATAAGTGGTTTTTATTTGGTAGACATGTGCTGCCAAATCAAAATTTAATTTTCTTCCAGTCGAGTTGTTGACATCATTTTGCGTTGAGTTGTCACCGTCGGTTTCACCTGGATTCATTATTATGTTCCGGGAAACATAAATCAAACGTTGGGTGGCTTCCAAAAAATTTGTTTTAAAAAGGCGAAAATGGTCTTCGACTGGAAAAGTTATGACGAATAATTTTTGAGAGACGGAAGGCGTTATGATCACGACTACATGTAACTGAGACTTAGACAGCTCTCCAATGAGTCATTCTTAATAAAAACAAACCATTTCCGATGCTACGAGCAACCACATTATTTTTCTTTTGTTATTTCCAAAGACGTATTGATTGACACTTATAAAATATTTCCTTAGTTTATTTATGTGATTAGAAAATTTTAATAGAATACGAAGGGGTACCGCAAAGTTTAATTATTCTTTCTAATAATAATTACAGGAATCCTTGGAAAAAATTTATTACATTAATTGATCGATCCTTATGTAAAAATTTTGTAAATTACGTTTATTTATTTTAATTTGCTGTAGATAATTTCATGAAGTGTGTTCTAGATATCCTTCTCTATATACGACACTTATTCTTATCTACCAATGCTTATCATTTAATTTTACATTCTGAAGGAGGAATAGCGATTTTGAAATCCGAAATTAAAAACGGATTAATAAATTTAAAAATATTTTAATCATATGAATTTATACAAAAAATTATTTTTTCTATTCAAAAAGTATCACAATTCGATGCCCTGTTGTAAAAAAGAAAGAATTCACACAAACAGGGTACAAATTTATCGATTTAAACACACATCAAAAGGAGATTATCTTATGCACAGAAACATAATGAAATTCTTTGATTACGACGGGAATCATAAAGTTTTAATTATAACCAAGAAATTACTAAGATATATGTGAATAAAATTAATTCTTATAATTATTTTATACTTATGTACACAATAATGTAAATTACAGCTATGAATGTTGATTTATTTAGTTTCCGAAAACCTAAGATTGAAGTAACTCACACTGTTGACAATATAAAATTTAATCATCTGAGTCCTTAAGTGACGACCTTGTAGAGGTAAAGAAAAGCTGAGAGAAGTGTATGACTCTGGATAGAGGATATATAGAGAAATCTAAAGAGAAATAAATATCTATCTTGATAAGTTTTAGTAATACGAAAAAACGTTAACATGGGATTGTACTTTTTAAACCTTAAAGTGCGATTGATTGATTTTATTTACAGCTTACTGAAACGAAATAAATCATTGTAGGTAGCTATCCTTTACCACAATATGAACATTACGATCAATTAATATACATAATAACGATAATTAATAATCAACTAATATTCCGATATCTTGGTTCTATCTTAGTAATAATCAAGATTTTACGATACCGAAACACGTTAATCGAAAGCCACTTTTAAGGTATATCTATCCCACAAAATATTTTGAGATTATTTTAGCTTAGGTGAATGAAAAAAAAAGAGAGATACTAAGAAAATAGGTAAGTGTTTTGCAAATTTGTTTTGTTTATTGTTTTTCAAAACAGACAATTTAGTTCACTTTTAAAACGATATAATGTGAATTTCTTTTAGTTTTGTCTTTCACTTAAAAATCAACAACTTGTAATCAATAGAATCAACTTTCACAAATATCTTCAAATGATTCATTTTCACAATAAACTTTTAATTGTATTCGATATGTTGAGCAGCAGTTTACTTCAAAATGAATCAAAACCTCATACAAATGGCCTTTGTTCATATGAAATTGGAGGTTTCAAAGCAAAAAAATATTATGAATTTGCATTATTACATTTTTCTACATTAATGGTTTTGTAGGTTAGCCAAACAAATTGCTACGTGTCAAATCACGATGAATAAGAATGTGCGGTCCTAACGGTTCGAAATATCCACATTTCATATATATATATGAAGTATTATTAAACGTAGTATTATTGACTATTGTGTGTGTGTGTGTGTGTGTGTGTGTGTGTGTGTGTGTGTGTGTGTGTGTGGTAAACTGTGTGTGTGTGTGGTGTGAGTTTATGTATGTATCAAGAACTGACATAATATTCTGAGAGTAAAAATAAAGAATAACAATATCTTACTTTAAAGCTAGCTGTATCATTTCTGGAAATATTTTCGTCTTAATTCTCGAAACATCTAACTCTACCGCATATCAATTCTTTGATGGCTGTGTTTGTGCACTTACTAGCAACAGACTTCTAGTTTTTTGGAATGGTCAACATGTAAATGCAATGACTTTCTATGTGAAATTTTCATGTTTCAAGGCTATTCTGTCATCTCGATCTTATGAATGAAATTCTTCTTCTATAACGACGTATTCTCTTGCGAACTAAGGAAGAAGAAATTATATCAGCTTTATAGAAGCGCATTGTTTTCAAATATTAAGAACCAAATTATAAATACAAATATTCCTCTCATAATATGGTAGGTAAGTTCTTAGAAAATACTGTGTTGTGTGAATCCTTGTTATAAGAGACCCGGAACTAGTACAAAAAGGAGGTTACTTTCCAAAAAAATTTAAAAACAAAAGAAGTATTTAATTCCATATATACAATTTAATTTTTATTAAGAATATAATAGTTTATATATTATTAAAATATAAATGGAAGTATAATACAAAACGAAAAGAAAAACTATTATTTTCTTTTAATGTTACCATAATTAAAAAAATTATAAACGATTAAACTATAATATGTTTATATATATATTCAAGTAAAGCCACTGTCACACCTTTAACAGATATGTGAGAAAAATGAATGTAATTCATGAATAAAGATTTGTTTTTGATCATGAATCACTATCTTCGTTTGCATTTTTTATTTCATTTTGTGATGTTGGGCTTAAAAATAGAATTTTCTTTAAAAAAACTTTTTTTTTGTTTGAGATAAGTTTTCATATATCTGAATCGTGTAGAACACAAGAAAACAAACGTTACAGGATGCATTCTATGAGAGGCACTATAGTTCAATATTCCTCCCCGTTATTTGTTTAATGTAACTCGAATTTTAAAAGTTTGAATCAAAAATCATATTTATTGCTTTTGAAGTACAATGTTATAGGGAAGGGTTGCGAAATATTCTTATCATATTAGGGTGAAAATAAGTTACGGTTTGCAGCGTAAAATGAAGTTTCTCTAAATTTAGCCTCTCATCTGATAGTGATATCCTGTTGTAAGATGTCGTACGTAAGGAAGGTTTCCTATATCTCTTTTACAGTACAGAAGTACATATTATACGTTCATCATTAGTTGTGTTTTCTATACATTTTATCGTAATTCTCTAGAAATACCGTCGTATTAAGGTGCTTCTTCATTTTTCTTATGTAACATATCGTATTTTCTTATATTATTGCCGTTAACTGTTTGTAATAATATATTTCAAAACCTGAAATCGTTTTAAGTTTGAATGCAAATTTATAATGTTAACACGATTAAAAGATATGAATATATTTTTTTCGATACGCATTTCTTATGTCTATATTAGTATTACTGCTATTTTTCATTAACTTATATAGGTGTAATAGTAATATAAAATTTATTTGAGAGTTGCATAGAAAAAATTGTATTTAGTAAGCATTATTTAAAATGAATATGTTCATTGAAATATAACGTTAGTAGATACTAAGAGCAAAATGAAACAAAAGAAATACAACATGTATGCGCAACATGAAAAAATAGTTATTATATTACACGTATCTCACACAGTCTCTGGGGAAAAAAAGGAAGTAGCTTAATTTATATTTGGTTAACTATACTTTGTTTTGGAAACAATATATATATATATATATATATATATATATATATATATATTATTAGACTTATTTATTAGCTATATATATACATAAATTATTAGACTTAAATTTTTATTTTAGGTAACATTTTTGGTGTTTCTTTATATAACAATATTTTCACTATCATAAATCAAAAATCGGTAATTTTTCTCTAGTCATCTGTAAAAAGGAAAATTAAAACATTTTTCAAAATTTAAACTATCAATCATTCTTAAAGAGTATTTTAGATAGATTAAGGTTTCGTTTATAAAATAACAGAGTTCTAAACTTGTTATTTCTCGAAACTTTATACATGGACATAATTTGGAATTTAGAAACGGGTGAAATATTTTTGGTCTTATACTATTAAAAAATATATTTTATGATATAATGTTAAATACTAGTGATATCACTCTTCTAAGATTCTGTACAGTATTAGATGGATTTTTTTTTTCAAATTTATAAAGCCAAAT
>BMAW01064989.1:258499-305213 GCA_019974015.1 Nephila pilipes | reverse complement strand
TCGGTAGCTAGTTCGGTTACGTGTTGCTAATTGCTTCTTTCAAAATAAAACCCACTAGGAATATTTGTTTATTTATTTTCATGTATTAAACTTTCTCCCTTTATATGATTTATAACATAGGTCTTCAAATATATTAGATTAAGAAAAATCCTTAAAATTAAATGGCTTTTACACATGCTTTCCATCAGAGCCCCTAACTCCCTGGATGCATGTTAAGTACACTTTTATATTGCTCAAAGACTTGTTAGTTTAAGATAATAAACACATTTTTTTGAGGGCAATTTCCTTGGAGTAAATGAGTTTAATAAAATAGTCGAAATAAAACCAACATTTTTTTAAAAACAACGTTTTTTTATATGGTGTAAAGTTTATTAAAAAAATGATAAAATATTAGATTGATTCATAAATATCAAATATTGCATTGTTAGGCAAAATAAGAACGGTTCCCAAAAAATTTCCAGAGCTCTAGCTTGATGGAAGTTAGTTAAATTAACAATAGACAATTTGATGACACACTGATACACATACATACAAGACACACACCAGAGTGAAATGCATAACAACGTTAAAACTAAATTAATTAATCCGGTAAATTAAATGGTCAGATACAGTTAGTCAAACCACTCTTGGAGACAGGGAATTATTTCGCGATTATTTTACTAATATTTATAGAATTGGTCGCAAACCTACAACTTAATATTCAGCCAAAAAAGAAAAAAAAATTCCTGTAAGTTTGGCAATTATTCAAATTACTTAGTGATTGGGCTCAACTGCATTATTTAAAAAAAAAAAATATAGGTTAAAACTTGTCGCAAACGTCTAAATATTACGTTAGGCGGTACAGAACGATTCATTTCAAAGCTAGCTTGATGGGAGTTAGTTAGAATTAACTATCAAAATTTGATGACACACACACACACACACACACACACCAAGAGATACAGTAAAACGATTGTAATAATTAAATGTATTATATATTTCATAATTGTACGTTGGCACAAAAAATGTAACATATTTAAAAAATGAATACTTATTTGTAATATTTATCTAGATTTTAATGAAATAGAAGGTCAAAATACAAACTAACAATTACATAACGTTTAGCATATATTTATTGTTAGCATGGTTGTGTGTTTGACTGATTATGCCTTCACTTAAAAAGCTGGTAGTATGTTTGGGAACTTTACTAGAATTGCGTAGCTTGTCGGTCATTACGTTTGATTCTTGTGCCATCCGTCGCCTTAAAAATGACATTGCATTTTTGCCAGGATGAAACCTGTTGGTAGTACACGCGGGTCCTTTAAGGCATTAAGCCGCGCATTTGACGGAGGATGAAAAGCCAAAAAAAACTGGCTGCGAGTTTGCTTTGCAGCGGCGTATAACTGTATTACTAAATATCTTCAAGAACTATCGTTATTAAATCGTGGTGTGGCTATATCACTAATAACATATATATTGTAATATTATACCAGCATATCCATTGTCGTTCATTATGAACGCTTATAGATGATTAGATGTATATATGTATGTATATATATATATATATATATATATATATATATATATATATGTTAAAATCTTATTTGATTAAGATTTTAAATATATATATATATATATATATATATATATATATATATATATTATCTAATTATCTATAAGCGTTCATAAATAAAAACAAAAATTTAATTTGTTGCTTCAAACATTTCTCTAGTTCAAAAACTAATTTAAATGTACCTATGTTTTAAGGTCTATTAAATTTTTACTAAAGATAAACTACACATTTGATAAATTGAGTATAGAGAAAATAATTATCATGATATAATTTTGCATAAATTATCAATGTCCATTCTAATCACACGCAATAAACTACAATCTAAGTCTTTGAATACATTTTATATTTAGTAAAGGATTAATAAATTGTTTATTAATGTCACAGAAGCAACTCGAGAATTACTGGCTACGGTTTTTTTAGTTTTCATCCTCCGTCAATGGCAAGGGCGACGCCTTAGCTGACCCAAACTTCTGCATCACACCAACGGAGTACTTCGATCCTGGTAAAATTTAACACAAACATTTTTACATGACGGATGGCATCAAGAATCAAACGCATGACCGACGGTTACTACGCAATTTAGTAGTTCTTAAACATTACCACTAGGCTTTTATAGCTACATTAATCAGTCAAAACACACAAATTCATGCTAACACACAAATATATGCTAAACGTTATGTAATTCGTTATTTGTATTTTATTCTATTTCATTAAAATCTAGATAAATATTACAAATAAGTATTCATTTTTAAATATGTTACATTTTTAAAGCTAACACGTGCACAATTATGAAATATAAGATAATAATATTTAATTATTACAACGTTTTACTGAATATCTCTTGGTGTGTGTGTGTGTGTGTGTGTGTGTGTCATCAAATTTTCGATAGTTAATTTAACCAACTTCCCATCAAGCTAGAGCTTTGAAATTTTGGGAATCGTTCGTACTCGCCTAACAATGCAATATTTAGACGTTTGCGACAAGTTTTAACTCATATTTTTTTTAAATAATGCAGTTGAGCCCAATCACTTGGCGCAATTTGAATAATTGCCAAACTTGGCGAATTTTTTTCTTTTTTTGGCTGAATATTAAGTTCGCTTCGCGGACCAATTTAGCAACATTTGGCAAAATACCGCGAAATAATTCCTGTCTCCAAGAGTGGTTTGACTAAACTGCATTCCGACCATTTAATTTACCGGATTAATTAATTTTAGTTAGTTTTAACGTTGTTATGCATTTCACTTGGTGTGTGTCTGTATGTATGTGTATCAGTGTGTCATCAAATTGTCTATTGTTAATTTAACCAACTTCCCATCAAGCTAGAGCTCTGAAATTTTGGGAACCGTTCTTATTTGCCTAACAATGCAATATTTGGATATTTGCGACCAGTTTTAACTAATATTTTAATATTTTTTTAATAAACTTTGCCACCATATAAAAACGTTGTTTTTAAAAACGTTGGTTTTTATTTCGAATTATTTTGTCTTAAACTCATTTACTCAAGGAAATTGCCCTCAAAAATGTGTTTATTATCTTAAACTAACAAGTCTTTGAGCAATATAAAAAGTGTGCATTTAACATGCATCCAGGGGAGTTAGGGCTTCTGATGGAAAGCATGTGTAAAAAGCTATTTAATGGTGATTTTTCTTAATCTAACAATATATTTGAAGACCTATGTTATAAATCATATAAAGGAGAAAGTTTAATACATGAAAATAAATAAACAAATATTCCTAGTGGGTTTCTTATTTTATTGAAAGAAGCAATTTAAAATAAAATTTTAAATGTGTAAAATATTAATAAAATATTTGCACAGATTTAAAAATGAAGTTTGAATAATAAAAAAATCATATTTTTACCAATTTATTAATATATTTACTATTGACACTCTGCTTTAGGATAAATTGAATTTTGACTTTTACACGCAATTAAGGAAAATAAAGAGTTTAAATTAACTTTTATGTTGATAAACATGATGTATAATTTATGAAAATTTGAAATTTCTCTTAGATAGTGTAATGTATTGCAGCCTATTAATAAAGATAACTTGTTTTCAGGACATCACATTTATTTGCGAACATCTTTTTAAACATAAATCAAATACAAAATTTTACTCAAGCATCATTTTTCAACGTTCGTCTTTACCTCTCGGAGCCAAACTCTATTCTCTTTTTTTTATGTTTGTTGCCAGTAAATTATTTAAAATCAAAAATATGATCTGATGTTGCTAAAAAAATATATCTTAATAAATAATATTGAAATAAGTATCACTTTAAGTTTAAATCGTTTGCTTTTAAAAGTTGAATAGATAATATTTCAAAAAAAAAATATCACATTAGATTATATCGTTTGCCTTTAAAAGTTGAATAGATAATATCTTAAAAAAATATAACATTAAGATTAAATCGTTTGTTTTTAAAAATTGAATATGTCATAATAGTCATAACAATGTTGATGAAACAATATTTTGCTATTTGTTAATATATTACACTTTATTATAGTGAAATTTATTTCGTAAATAGAATTTAAAAATTCACATATTAATTTTATTAAGCTCTTATTATATAAATCTCGAAGTTGTTGTGTTTGCGTAATATTATATAGATAAAACATAAGACAGAATTATATTCTGCTGCATTTATAGAAAAAGAACTAAAAATTTTCATTTAATAAAAATGTATTATATTGTTACGAGGTACTATCTAACACAACAACCAATCATCTTTCAGAATCAGTATCATCTTTCAGAATCAGTATCATCTTTCAGAACACACAATTTTCTAACACAACAATCAGTATCATCTTTCAGAAAACATTTTATTGTAATATCAAACACAAATATTTCGTAAGAGTAATGGTAAATCCTTCTTCAGGATAAATTACTTCTTTGACTGATTTTAAATCATTTATAGTTTCATTGTTTCAATTTAAAATGGTACATACACTTGAAATTTCCAAACAGGTACATTAAAGATTTTGGTACTTTGCAAATCTTAACCAATTCGAATTAAAATTTCTAAATCATCATTAAATTTTAATAAGCAAGAATTTTTCAAAACAGCGTTTAGAGAAACATTTTCATTGCAAAAGCGCAATTATCACTATTTATAATTGCAATACTTTCTAATTGACTGCTATGATATTGTAAATCTTGCATTAAACAATGAAAGCAACCGTGAAATAAATCCCTGAGGAATTATGGAGAAATATTTATGTAGCAATGTAACAAATATATTTTAATTCCTTAAAATATGCAAATTGGTTTCTAGTGATGTTATTCTCATGAGCGCTGACGACTTAAAATATTGAAAAAAAAATTTAAATTTCAAATTTCCCAGTAATGGATGCATCATTAAAGCATATTATACTTATGTTCGAATAAATATTGAATAACTAATATTAATTATATGTTAATAAATGAAAAAAAACAATCATTACTTTCTATATATTTTGAATTACTTTTATAATCGGTAGATTATTATGTTTTCAAAGTCTAATAAACTAGACACACAATGGGCTAGTGTTTTAGTCAACGAACGATGGTTAACCGAGCACTTATTAAAATTTTATAGTAAAAGTTTTTGAATACATGTATGATGCCTGCTCTCATCAGTAATGATTTTAATTTCAAGAATTTGTAATAAAACACTTTACCGTGGAAGTTTTTGAGTACATATTTGTTATCTTGTTAAACCAGAAGTGAACTTAATTTTCAAAAATATATCACAATAAATTCTTTTAATTTTTGAACAAAAAACAAATACAAAAACTAATTTATTATACCAAAGAGCTCTCTTTTTATTCTAAACATCTTCTATTTTCTGAGTTGGAAATTTAGTCTTCATTAAAAAAAATCCTTCAAGCACTTTTAAATTCACAAATTATATGAACTAATTACCACTATTTTTTTAAAAATGTAAATTTAAAATTAAATTGCCACGCTGGATAAATTAAGTAAAAGTTCAACTCTAAGACTTGGAGATTATAAGACTTGGAGATTAATAGCCGTAATACTCTTAGTCTAAAAACAAGTTATCCAATAATTAATTCCTTTAAAGTAGCATTAATTATATTTAGTTTAAAATATATTACTTTACTTTAATTAAGGTACCTCAAAAAATATTATTGTACACTTCATTAAATAATCGTTTGCTTTAATTCTAACATTTAATTGAATAACTTAATAATTTTTTAAAGAATGAGTAAGTAACTTTTTAGCGGTGAATTGGTTAGGTTTGTTTTTTATTAATGTCACACTAAAAGCAAAAGGAAGACTATTGGCAATGGAACTCGTAATTTTGATCATTGGTCAAATGGCGAGAATGACCCCCGAGCTGACACCTTCCTCTTCTAACTTCCATATTCCAACATAGGCAGACATTTTGTAACGATACATATTTAACACGCATCAGCCCTGGCTACATGATAGGTCTTCAGTAGCACAAGGGTTCAAACCACGACTCGACAAATTTCACCACTGCGAGTTCGCGACCATGACCTATAGGCTATCGCGAACACTTTTATAAGTGTGTGAAATCTGTCTTCGCATATACTCACACAATTTACTGTATTGAACAGTTAGGAATCTTTTCAATAATTTCATATCATATAAAAATACTTCTTAATATTAATACAATTGATCGTACATTCAAAACTTCATTTCATTTCTAAAAATGATTATGTATATTAATATTATTTTAAAATTTCTGCAATTCTGTTGACTTTTTACTGAAATAAGTAGAAATACTAATTATATGCTTAACAGGTTCAAGGTATTTTCAATTACACGTTATTTCTATCATTAACTTTTATATATATACATTTGGAATGTTATCTTGATTATTTATTTATCGAATATTTCCTCAAAATTTGAATTTTCCTTTTCAGCACACCTATAGACTGGTTAAAAGTTTAAGTATTCTCATCCTATTGATAAAATCAATTCGAGGCCGCGGTAACCTAGTGGTCATTGTTTCGGTTTAGTGGCCGGCGATTTTCGTTCAGTCGCGGTTTCGATCCTTGGCCGCTGAAGACCCAGTGTGTAGCCGGGGCTGATGCATGTTAAATATGCTGGGGTTCAAAGTTCTCCCGTTTGTGTTGTGTAAGGAGAGGGAGTGCAAGATCAGGTTTCGTCCTCGTCACTTGACCGAGGTTCAAAATTACGAGGTCAGTCACCAATAGCCCTCCTGTTGCTTCTATTGCGACGTTAATAAAAACTAAACTAAACTAAAAAGAATCAATTTGACATGTATTTAAAAAAAAAATTCACAAAGAGGGTACAACAGTCCGACGCTATTGACTACCGGTTAACTCGTGACATTTCCTTTACAAGTGATTCAGAATAATCTTCTTCGTATATTGACAGGACTTCCACAGTTCAGAGCAGACATTAAAACCTCTTTTCCATTTTACATAGCAGGGGATAAATATCCCATAGTGTTTCATTTTGCAATACCCAACTTGTATTCTAAAGGAGGGAGAAACATGAGAGGGAAATAAACTAAATGGCATTTGCCTGAAGAAAAATGAATTAATACAATAGGGATTTCTCTCTATCCACCTCCTTTATCAGAATCCACCTCTAATATAGAAGAGCAGGCAAAATGACTTTTGTCTTAAAATGAAGAACAAAATAACAAAATGTTTTCTTTGAGAGGTATCCTTTGAATATTTAGGACTAAAAGAAAGTCAACCATTTTAATACGTTTTATTTATTTATTTTAGTTTTAAGTTTAGAATGGATTTAATCACCCTCTTTCAGAAAGTGAAATGCTCCTGGTTGGTTGTTTGGTAAGAGATCATTTTCAAGATATCTTGTCAGCGGGATTAACTCTACTTTCAACCATTAATAATCATCAAATTTTAAGAGTGATAAAGATTCAACTTTGCTCATTTTATTTTAATACTGCAACTCGCAGTTCCCTTAACTCGGGATTTATTAAAAATGAAGCCCAACTACCTCGAATTAAAAATGCAATTACACATTTAATCACTGAATCCCTCAGAGAATTTTTAAAATTAAAGAATAAAAAAAAATCTGAAAATTAAATATCTATATTGAATGAATGATAAATTTTATTAGCATCGTAATATAAGCAACACTATAGCTATTAGCAACGCAACTCATAATTTTGAACCTCGTTCCATTGCTGAGGAGGAAACTTGAGCAGGCAATTATCTCTCTTAACTTACATACCACTCTGAGAGAACTTTCAGCATGTATGGATTTTACGTATATCATTCTTGGCTACACAGCGGTGGCATCGAGACTCGAACCGAAGACTGAACAAAGCCATCGGCAGCGAGTCTGTGAACATGACCACTAGGCTATTGCGGTCTAACTTTCTAAAACAGGAAAGCATAACACAGATCCGCTTTTACTAAATAGTTACATAGTGGTCAAGGTGGTGGATTCGAGACCAATGTTGTTTTCGTCGAATAGTAGAATCGAGCCTTGAAGCCACAAAGTATCCACCAAGTAGCTGGACTGATTCAAATTAAATCTGAGGGAGGTCCCGAACTCTCCCATTGGTGTGGTGTGGAACATTGGAGAGATAGATGCCACTGGAGGTTTCGTCCTCATCAGCTCTTCAAGGTTCAAAATTACAAGGTCCGTAGCCATTAGCCCACGTGTTGTTTTCCAGTGAGAAGTTAATTAACAAACACAATCACAAACAACAGTAAATGAAATCGCTTTATGTATACAATTTTGCTAGAATTTTTAAGATGATAATCGTTGGTATATATGTGACGTTGGGCTATTCGCGGTTTCTCTTCACTTACCTTGGGGACTTTTAATTAAGATTGATTGCTTTTGCTAAATAACCTTTGCCCAACCAAAAATGAAACGTGATTGTGTAAAGCAGGTAGAAATGAAGTGCAGCGGGAGAGTTAGGAAATATATAAACTCAGACTGAGAGTCACGATAGAGAGGTTGATGTTGAGGAATTCTAGTGTTGAGCAATTGTTCCAGAGTCGGAGTTGAAGTCGGAGCCGGGAATTGTTACAAGTTATCGTCTGGTTAATGTATGCTAGAAGTCAAGATAGCCTTAGTGGTAAGAGTCAGTTATAGTTTATTACTGGTAGATCGAATTAAGGCCTCATCCGGGAGAGCATTTATAATTGTCAACATATTAGCAAACAACTAATGAATTGTGTATTTATTGTTCTAACGTTTATTTGATCGACTTATAGATTTTTAGTGTTTAAACACTGAGTTTAGCAATGGCACAAGAGGGAAACAGGAATGGTTTCCGTCATAGATATAATGTCATATTATTTTCAAAATATCGCTGCATTGCCCTGACAGGCACGTCTTTCATAGGCCCATATTGAATACCGCCGCTGTTTGACATAATGTTGCTTATCTGATAATCCTGATTGTTCTAAACAGAAGTCACAGGTCTCGACCAATAAGTTGACGAGTTCCAGTACTGTATTATCCATGGCGCTAGGTAATGCCTGAAAATATTTATTTTCGACATACTCTTGATACAGTGGTATGTTGAATATTGAATTAATTAACAAAACAATTAGTACAATTCACAATTGCAATAATTGCAAAATATCCAACATCGCATCAGTACTATTAATAGAAAAAACTAAATATCTAAGGAAATCATTAAGGAAAAACAAATTAATTTTTATACAAATGAGATAACTAATACTTAAATAATTAAAAAAAACTTGACATTTAAAAATTGAATGCCTAAGAATTCAAAACAAAATAATAAAAACCAATCAGTTTAAAATAATGGAAAGTGACAAAAATCAGCATTTATTATAATGAAAATAAGATAATTATAATTTTTCTATACTTTTGATTGGTATAATATGTGTTTATACTAATAACTTCTAATTAAACTACCCAACTTCAATAAATTACAAAAATCAGCCAATTCAGAAACTAAACCACAGGAAAAAGAAGGTCAGCAAAGTAAACATCTTCAATTTAACTGCAAAATTAAATATACTTAACTAATTTAGTAAAATACTGTAAAACCAATTAAAAATCTAAATAGAAAAAACAAAATTAATCAAATAAAATATTCATCCAAAATTAAGCATTCTAAAACAAAATGTAATATAAAAAAATAATTAATGCCCTGTTATCATAGTAAAATGTTGAAAATTTTTAAATTGCAGAAAGAAAGTAATTACCTAATCCTATAAAAAGTTTAACAAAATATTAAAACAATATTAATATTAATCTTTTTTAAAAAACATAGTTATAAAACACTACACAAGTTTGATACGAATTCACTCGTGTTAACTTATCTACTCTGCTCCATAAAATAATTAACAACCAAAGTTATCCCATTCACTCCCAGCGTATCACAGGCGATACGCTCGTGTTGGCTCTCCTGTGCCCAGCGTATCACGGGTGATACTCTCCATAAGTGTCTTCTACGGCTCAGCATGTCAATAGAATTACGCTCGATGAGAACGTTTTATTTGATTTTCTTAATGTTACTATATGGCGTTAGAATACCACGAAATCTATATAGATAGGCTATTAGGAGTGTTGACCTTGGTGATATGGGCTTGGACTTCACTTCTGATTACCAGGAGGGGTGGGGAGTAATAGTTGAAGGCGGTGCGGCTCTTTAAATGTAATGATATGATTTAGAGAGTGCACGATTTCGGTTTGCTTTTTTCATTCTCACTTGCTTCTTAGATGTTCGAAGGAGAATTAATGACCCTATATGGGGGTTAGGGATTTTGGTAGCAGATGTTCACAGTTGTTCATTTCAATGGGTCGTTTTTGATTTGTAGCGACAGTCATGAAGAAAAGAAAGTATTTATCTGATACTGAGATTTTATAGTGATTTTATACTGATTTGATACTGATGAATGAATCTGAAAGTAATGTTAGCGGAAGTAATTAAAATCTGTTCATATACATTAAGGAAAAAAAAAGGATTAAGATATGCCCTTTGCTCAAAATCTTAGGTGAAGCGCCAAAATATGTGTAATACATGTGACGTTGTACTATGCATTGATTTTTTGTTATCAGTATACCATACAGCAAAATAAGATTTATCTTTTATATCTATATTTTCCATGTAATAGTACATGATTTCACCATGAATTTTATGTAACATCTGTAAATATATTTTGTGCTTTCTTAAAAGTATGATTTTTTTATCTAATTTTATGTGTAAAACATTCAATTTTCGATTAAATATTTTTTTCTTTTGTATATATATTAAGTTTAATTCATTGTAAATAATATATGTAAATTCCAAAATATTTTAATAAATAGCCGATTTTAGAGGAATTTTTCTCAAATTAGGCTTAATATCTAAAATCGTTTGAGTCAGCCGAACACTCCGCGGTAAGAAGCCGCGGGCCCAGTGAAGCACTTTTTTTTCACCCTCCTGTAGCGAAAAGGTTATATATATATATATATATATATATTATAGGAGGGTTTTGTTATTTTTTATTACTTCAATTGGTCAATGCCAAGAATTATTCTCTAGAAGGTGATAAAAAAATTTAACGTTTGCACCTTGATATATTTCAGTGCAAACATATTTTTTTGATGATTGCGTTTCGCTTTCTATCAGTTTATATTTAGATAGAAAACATTATATGACAGTATTCATTTGTAAGAAGTGGGACAATTGGACTACTTCCAAATGTTCGTTATTTGTTTTCCATTTCTGCCCTGAGAATATTTGTTTTTAATATTCAAGAAAATAACTCATGAGGTCATTTATTTAACTTTTGTAGAACAAATGACGAAAGTTAAGGATATTATTGTAATACGATAATAGAATTGCAAAATATATACATGTTTGAAAACCAAGCAATAAAAATTTCAATGAAAAAATTATGTATTTTGATTGTAATTGTTGCGTAGTTACTGATAAAACTATTTGAAAATATGCTTCTTATAAATGTATCTATGAAGTGACATATCTCAATAAATCAATGATGTTTTTGCATATTTAAAGAAATGTTATTTGAACATGTTCTTGAATAGATACGTCAAGTGTAAAGATAAATTTACTAAAGAATTGCATTGTATTTAATGGTAAAATTGGATTTCGTTAATTTGAATGACGTGAAAACATTAATTTCCTCCGAAACCTTACCTAAAGTTTTTAACAAATTCATATTATAAGCTGAAAGTTTTTAACAAATTCATACTATAAGCTGAAAGTTTTTAACAAATTCATATTATAAGCTGAAAGTTCTTAACAAATTCATATTATAAGCTGAAAGTTTTTAACAAATTCATATTATAAGCTGAAAGTTTTGATTTTCAATTTTGATTTTCTCATTTGAGACCTGCATATTTTATAGAAAAATTATTTTCGAAAGTGGTAAGATGTATACCATTTTGAGTTTCTCTATTAGTAGAAAAAAATGTGCAAGATTAAATATATGTTAAGGTAGATACTTTACAAACGTGTTTCGAAATTGCATAACAAAATAAATATATATTGATTCATTATATTTATAACATAATTTCTCAATATATCTAAAATCATTTATTTATAATAAAACACTCGTAGTGCTTAATTAAAAATACATTTCAAAAATTTGTTTTTATGCTATATTATTCAGAAATTTTATGTAAAACATATAACGTGTTATAAATTTTTTTTAAAAAAAATGCCTCATAAAAATATATAATACACTACAATCATTGTATAATTTATAACATAATTCGAGTTAAACGTATATTGAAAAGAAGAAAAATTAATTTCACCTATTATCTGTAACGATGGCCATTCGCGTTCTACTATCAATTTTTAGGGACCCTTTATAATTCAATTTTTCCAAAAATAAAACATCAACCCAGTCAAACGAGACGTGATTGCACAAATTAGATTGACAAAGGAAGTTAAATGCTGTGATAGCAAAATACAGATACTGAAGTGATGCCGAAGTTGGTACAAAAATAGCAGGAGTCATAAGGAATTGCATTGTGCATGAATTACATTCGTGTGTGTGAAACATAATTTGAGGTAAGTATAAATATCTAACTCTTTTTGAATGATGAGAAAGATACTTTAATATGGTACTTCATCTGAGGCCTGAATATTCGAGGAAGTTTGGTATTTCATAGAGGGTGTTTCGAAACACACGGGCAAAAATTTAAGAGGTGACCGAAAGCATCTGAACAAGCAATTCTCATCATTAAAGGCGTAGATGGGAAGCAAGGAGTGAACTCCTAAGCAATGCTATCTTTGAAAGCATAAAGAGCGAGTTTTCTTACACATCGTCATTTCTACCATTGATTTTAGAAAGCATGGTGACCTAAAGTTATCAGGAAAATACCATAGATTGGTATTTTCCTATGGTATTTTCCTGATAATAAATACCAAAAGGCCAATGCCTGGCACACGTATGACATACCAGAGAGTATCCAAACTCATGGGCAAAAATTTAATGGGTGAGAGAAAACATTTAAACCGACAGTTTTCAGCTCACAATACATAGGCGGTAAACCGCTAGAGGTTGCTGTAATAGAAAGCACAAAAAGTCAGTTTTCTTAAACCTTATTTTTACCATGGATTTCAAGAGGCATGGAGACGTACAATAATCAACGAAAGGCTTTTCCTCCTGAAAGCCGATTTCACAACAGACTTTCCGTATCCATGAAGAATAGATAGATGAATTAAATAACAGAAAGGGTACAGAAAAATTAGTTCCATAAATGTGCAGCTGTAGATGGAAAAATAAGAGGAAATAAGATGGTGCTTTGACTGATTGGCTTTATTAACATTGCACAAGAAACGACATAGGGTTATTGGCGATGAACCTCGGTCGAGCTACGGAGATCACACTTGAAATTGCACCTACCTTTCCTAACTTCCACCTCACGCCAACTGGAGAACCTTAAGTTTCGGAATATCCATCGTGTATCAACCTCAGCTACATGGATAAGAAGGAGCAATATCTCAGTTTATTAGAGGGACGTGATTAATAAATTCCATTCCAACCCATACAGCTTTAGATTAGACCACTTATATCTCAAATGTAGATATTAAGAAGTACCCAGTGACCCATTCTTGCGTTTAAGACCCATTTCCCCCTTTTTTCATTTAAGTACACTATACATAAATTTGTAATAAATTGTATTGTAATTAAAATGAACATGAATTAAATGTAACAATATTTTGATTTGAATAATGTTCATATTAATAAATATGTCACTCATTTCAGTATCTAAACATTAGCTTAAATCACATGAATATTAGGAATTGTTGGTTTTAGCAGTATTAGTAAATGAATATGAAAACTCCAAAAAAATCATACCATTTTTTTTTTTAAAAATCATTTAAGGTTACCTTCAGTCTGTATAAACATATTTTAGGTAATTTTCACTTATACTTTCTGTTTATACTGGAAATAAGAACATCAAAATTTGAATAATGATTAAAGTATATTTTTGATTTATTAATTTTTCTTTTAAATAACATTCATTGTGTATGTGTGTGATGTAAGCATTTGTCTACCAAGAAGTGAGAGTATGATTGTTTCGAAACTTGCCGTGAAGATATGTGTCAGGTAAATATGTAAATGAATAGAAGGGTAGAATGTGTGTGATAACACATTGCGTAAAGACACCAAAGGGTGTGGAAGCTCGTTCACCTTGGATTATAAAACAGGTAAGCTGAGCTTGTTGGAGCATATTTAATATGTTGCAGATGGACTCTTTTTAACTAGAGATACCATTAAACTGCCACCAGAAACATTATAAGCAGCTGTCAGAGTTAGAGAATGGAAGATTCAAAGGGATGATAGAAACCGGGTGATCAGCTCGGAGATAGCTCATCACCTAAGACATTCTGACTTTACTGTGAGAAGATGTGATGACAAGTGAACTAGAGAGAGGTCTGATACACGGCTACCAAGCTCAGGACGCCCTCGACAGACCAATAATCAAGAAGAGCGTCTCATTATAAGACATGCATGCAAAGAGCCAACTTTCTCTTTGCTCATCATCCTTACACAGGCAGTACCTACAATTTGCGCCTCTGCGTCAGTTTGTACCATTGCAAGGTTCTTGGCTGAAGGACAGATGCCATAGCGGTGCCCATTACATTTACTGACATTGACACCTACTCACGGTTACCTCCGTTTGGAGTGGTATCGCGCTCGAAGGAATTGGACTGCAGCCAAATAGAATTATGTCGTCTGTAGCGACGAATACAGATTAAATTTAGGCTGTGATGACAATCGTGGAGGCCTCGTGGTAAACGTGTTAATCCAGTTTTCGCTGACACCGCTCCCAAAACTGGTGTGATGGTATGGGATGCCATCGCATACGACGCATGGTCACCCCTAATATACACCCATAGTACCATGATATCCCAGAGGTACTTTCATGATAATCTTCAGCCGTATGTGTATCCATTCATGACAAGACTGCCAGGAGTAATTTTTCAAAAAGATAAAACTGACCCACACATAGCAAGGTTTTCACTGGACTGTCTTCTCTACATTTTCACCCTTTCTTAGCCTGCTAGATCCCCTGATTTGTCGCTGATTGAGCACATCTGCGATAATTAAGGACCGAAAGTTTGACAGCCTACTAGTTTGGTCGAAATAACTCTTTCACTGCCGGAGGGAGAAAAAAGAAGTTGTTTCGCTGGGACCAGACGATTTTAGATATTAAGCCTAATTCGTGAAAAAAAATTCCTCTAAAATCAGCTATTTATTAGAATGTTTCAGTTTTTACATATATTATTTAAAATGCATTAAACTTAATATATACGAAAGAAAAAAAATTAATCGAAAATTATATGTTTTTTACATAAAATTACGCAAAATTATTACATAAAAAAATCATATATTTTAAGAAAGTACAAAATATACTTACATTTGTTATATAAATTTATTGGTGTAATAATGTATCATTACATGGATTATTAAGGTATAAAAATGAATCTTATTTTGCTGTATGGTATTTTTATAAAAAAAATTCTTGAATATCCGTCACATGCCTTATAAACATATTTTGTCAACTTTTGAGGCAACACGCAAGATTGTGAGGAAAGGGCAAAAATTCTTCGTCCCTTTTCCTCCCTTTAATGGCTATGTACATATTTGGATTATTTTTGCTAATTGTCTGATTCATTCAATAATTCGCAAATCTCAGTATCAGATAAATGCTTTCTTTTCGTCGTGACTATCGCTACAAATAAAAACCGACCGAATAAAACGAACTGCTGAGAGCATTTGCAACCATAAGCCCTAACCCCCTTAAAGTCTCACCTGAACTTCTAAGAGGCAAGCAAGAAAGAAAAAAGCAAACCGAAAGCAATTGCACTCTTTAAATCATGTCATTACAATTAATGTGCCACGCCGCAACATGTGTTTTTAACATATACCCCCTCCTGATAACCAGAAGTGAAAGACAAGCCCATATCACCAAAGTCAATTCTCTAAATAACCTATGTATATAGATTTCGTGGTATTGTAACGTCATATATTAACATTATAAAAATCAAATAAAATGTTCTCATCAGGCATATATCTATTGATACGCTGGTCTGTAGCAGGCATTCTCGGAGAGTATCTAATGTGGTACGCTGGACACAGGAGAGCTAATGCGAGCATATCGCATGTGATACGCTGGGAGTGAACGGGTTAAAGGCGCGTTCACAGCAATTGTAGAGCGAGGTGTCGCAGGACATAATACGGGACTTGTATGTCTCAATGTCTGATCGTATGATATCATGGATCACGCTAGAGTTGTGCCGATAGGGTAAAAAAACCTCCATTCATTAGTAAATTTTCCTACATTAATTAAACATTTTGCTTTATTTTTAATCACTTACATCAATGTTGCATTTACGTTTGTAAAATTTCGTTTTATTCTGTCAACTCTTCCTAGGTGTACAAAGTTTTATTACATGGAGTGTAATTTTAATTTTACTACCAAAAAATAGCAAATAACATTAATGTTAGAACATGCATTTACTTTGTAATAGTGATTGATACCTAAAATGTAATTTCTATGAAATTGTATTATTATTAAAATTCTGTTCAATGAAAATTTACTAACAAGCATATTTTTCATGCAAATGATATTGATATAATTGTGTCATTAATAATGTATTGAAGACATCAAATGGGACTTTTAAAATATCTGCAGAATAATTAGATTTTTTTGAATTAAAACATTCAAATTTGATATTGTTTGACAAAAAATCAGCGCATCAAAATTTGGGTTTCTGACTTTTTTTTACAAATATTTTGCAAATTCTGAAACTTCGAGTCATAATACAATCCAAATGTAGATTCTGAGGGAATATAATCTTTAATAAATATTTTTTCCTTTAACAAAAAAAATCCTTCAATATAAGCTATTTTTTAACAATTTTAGCTTCAACTTTAATCTTTACTCATACTATTAGCTAACTTTTAAAAGTTAGTATTTACATATAATTTTTAATCTTTATTTGCATATAGGAAATTTAAATTAAACATTTATTTAATTTTTGGAAAGGGTAAAAGATTACGAGTTCAATCAGGTACCTCAAAAGCTTAAATATACAAAAATATTGAATACATATCTTAAAGAAAATTTAATTAAATATACATTTAATAATTTGTTAGGTTGGTAAAATAACATTTTTTTCTTCCACTGAATTAATTAAACTGTTAATTTGCATCGTTTTGATACAATTTTTAATCAGTTGGATTTTAATTCAATTTGAGGTAATTTAATGAGAAATAACGACAAAAAAGGAGATATTTCAGAATTGTTGTCTCTCTCAATATCGAGAATATCGGAGGATATTCTGATAAATAGCTGATTTTAATACTTTTTTCTATTAACAAAATATTAAGAACTGAGTTTCAACGAAACTTCGGAACAATTCTTGTAGAAAAATATTTTTGTTCTCACTCCTTACATAACAATAATATCTTTAGGATTGAAATACATGTAAAATTAAAGCGCAGCAAAAATCACCAAAATGAATAAAATAAGTGAAAGAAACTAAAGAATATTATATATACTACACCAAATAAAAAAGAGCTTTTAATGTTATGTAGACTTTTTTATTTCTTAAGATAACATCGAGAATTCATTAATCACTTTTCTGTAAAAACCAATTTTGTATTTTCCCTTCTAGTTAAAAATGAAATAACAAATAATAAAGACTTGAAATAATAGTAACACATGGCTCATAGAGTAAAGGACGTCATATATAATGATGATGATTATTCTCTCGGTTATTTTTACTTAATGAGGCTGACGCACAAAACGAAAATAACAAATTCAGAAACCGAAGAAGATGTTCTCCACAAACTTCATTATCATTACAGACGAGTGCATTAAACAGTGAAGTAAAGAAAACCAAAATTGAACACACTTTGGAAAATGTGTTACTTTTAGATTATATGATCACCTCTTACTGTTCAAAAGAATTTTTCTGTGTTGCTGGAGTTCTTAAAACTGGCGGGGGGTGGGATGGGCATAATATTCTTCAAAGCCACAGAGTTCCATTTTTGGATTTGATGTTCGTTTATTTATTTGTCCTTTCCAGGTTATTTGGCATCTGATTCTTTTACATGCCGTGGAAACTTTGACAACTTTTTAATGGGTTTTCTTCTACTCACATTGTAACTTTGTCTGAGTTAAAATTTTAAAAGCTTTTGTTCTCACATTTTAAAGCTCTCAATTCAGCTGAGATTTTCTATACATGATTGTTTTGGATGATAATACGATAACTTAATTATAGTTAATGAAAATTAATTGATTAAAACTAATTATTTAAAGAATTAAATTTGATTCTTTGTTTACAACGTGAAACAGTTGAATATTGAAATTATCAAATTAAACTATCCCGTTGTAAAATATTAACTTATAAAAAATTATGATACATAAATTGTGAAGTTTGAAGGAAAATCAAGTTGAAAAAACTCATTTTTTACCAGTGTTACTAGATTGGAACAAAAGAGATTTTTATTTAAATAACTGAAAATAAATTTAAGAAATTAATATGTTCAGCGTTTTCGAAATCATTCTTATGGAATTTATCTGTTTTATGTGTGTGTAAAATACATATAATCAATTCTGTGTACGAAAATAAACAAGATAAAACTCTTACCTCGCTTTCGAATCCAAAAGCGGGATGAATTAATCTGCCGTTTCGCTTCAAAATCCTAAATAGCAATTTGAATTATTCCAGTAATTCTACATAGTAACTACTTGAAAGAAGGACATCCAGATTATTATTTTTGCAGAGTGATATATTAAAATAAAATTATCTACAGATATTAAATTTGATACATAAATTAGAAGACAATTATTTCGCTCGAAGAAAATATACACGACCGATGAGTTCGAAAGTTCAGTTCGTAATGTTTTTGTTTTTCGCTCCGAACTCTTCTTCACTTCAGAAATCCTCTGGTTTCCCTAGTTCGGTGGCCTGGCTTGAAACAGAACGGAACAATGTGTATGTTTAACATAATGTTACTATTCAAGTGTTTTGTATTAATGAAAATTCGTAATTTCGTATTAGTAAAAATTAATAATTTTGTATTATTAATGTTGTTTAAATCTTCTGAGAGACGGAAAAAATAATAATTTATTTTCAGTTTATATGAAGTGTTATTTTCTGATTATTATAACTTGTATTTATAGGATTATTACTTTAAAAGTGCTTTGAGCGCTTCTTTTTTTTTTAGGAAAGAGAAAGTTTTTGATATAAAAGGATATAAATTTAATTTAACCATCTGTAATCTGAAATCCAACCATTTATCACATAAATCTGTACAAATATATACACAATAAATGTACTCTTTAAGCAAACTCATGACGAATTTTTGAGAATATTATTAAAATGAAGCAAATCGTTATTACATATGTAATGTCACAACAATTTTGAATAACTTATATTCATACTGATGAGCAACATCTATCTTAGAATTTACTAAAAGGAGATAGAAAAATGTAAGTTTTCAAGTAGCCGTGATAACTTGATAATCATGATTACATTTTCTCAGCCAACATTTTTAAAACGTTTTTTTGAATTTCACTTGGTGTGTGTGTGTGTGTCATCAAATTTTCGATCGTTAATTTTACCAACTTCCCATCAAGTTAGAGCTTTGAAATTTTGGGAATCGTTCGTACTCGCCTAACAATGCAATATTTAGACGTTTGCGACAAGTTTTAACTAATATTTAAATATTTTTAATAAGTCAAAATATTCTTTCCTCTCGGCGATTTTAGGATTGAGTAAAAAATTTCTTTCCCTTTCTAGGAACACCGAGCACTCCCCACGCAGCATAAAGTATCGTAAAACCTTTGTACTCACAAAGGCGAGATACTATCTTCCCTTTACTATCTCCCAGATAGTAAGGGTTGCTGACTTTTAGTCAGTAATCATTCGCAAAAAAGAAAGTTTCCAATATTGAGCGCCATGTCTTATCACAATAATTTTTTCTGAATTCTGGTTCCCATTTTTTTTTATTAGAATGACTTACAAACTTTCAAATTCATGTTTTGATTTTATGAGTATTATGAATTTTTTAATACGCTCAAAAATGTCTCTTTTTAAGTAAATTTTAAAGTTAAAAATAAGTAACAGTTTTAACTAATATTTCAATAATTTTCTCTAATAAACTTTGCCACCATATAAAAACGTTGTTTTTAAAAACGTTAATTTTTATATCGAATTATTATTTTCCTCTTGAGTTGTGAGTTCGAGTCCGTGTAGTAGAGCTAACACGTTAATTCTGTCATTGCCTCGAGTCCTACTGTTGGCAAGATGGAAAAGCTTGGACAGAGAGGTCAGCACCTCTTCATTTAACCGAAGTTCAAAATTACGAGATTCGTCATCTATAGCTCTCGTGATGCCTCTACTTTCGACGCTAACAAACATAAAAACAATATATCAATTTTAAAACACATAGAAAAGCATTTGTGTGCACTATTATAATATAGTTTCATTATTTTCTCAATTTCTATAGTTCCTCGAATTCCCTACGAATATCAGTAATAATTTATATATTAATTTTCGTTGAAGTTTTAATACATAAAGGAGCCTTTAAAATAATTCCACCATTTAATAATGTTTAATATTCGTATACATTTATACAATATTAATCCTTTGATCAAATAAAAAGAAAAAAAATTATGTAAAGGTAACCCGAATGCAAATAAAAATGACACTGCATACAGTATTCTTCAAGAATTCCAAAGTCATTACGAATCTCTTTCCTTTCATCTGTTCAATATTTTTTTTTTTTTTGAGGTAAGAGATCATTTCCGAAGACAACTCTCGGTTCTTTCTGTTTCAGAACAGTGATTTTTACTCTCTGCTTCGAATGAATAGATTTCAATATTTATTCTGGATTCTGAAAGAAGTTATTGTACTGCCAGTTCTTTCAAGATAATCCTATTCACTACAGACAGTTAGTCTATCGAAGGTAAAAAGAATTATTATTTTTTTTTTTGATTTTGAAATGTAATAAAGAAGATAGATATGTAGAAATGTTATATGCATATATACGAGTTTGTTAAGCTATTTTAAGAGTGATATATCGCTGAAAAATTTCTGGAAACAATTCAGAGCAGAAGGCATTTAATCAAAAATGAGCCTCTGATATCAGCTTCAAAATAGTTAGTACAAAATTAAGAAAAAGAATGACTTTCCTTAAATTGCTGTTTGATTTCAGTTGTTTACATGATACACTTGAATTTCACTTGTATTTTATTTATTAAAATTCTATTATTGGGAGACGTAACTAAACATATGATGATATTATTTATATTTTAATAATATCCACCTGAAATGATCTAACATAATTAATCCATTGATATGAAGAAAGAAGTAAACTTGTTTCTTTGTAAAGTAGCTTTCTTTATAAAGTATATTTGTTTAAGATATTTTTTTAAAAAAAGGAAACACGTGCTTATTTAAAAATTAAATACGTTTTTCTTCCGTCTAGAAAAAACTTATGTATATGTACTTATGTAAAAATATATGTGATTAAACTACATTTTAAAATGTGCTTATCTTGCAAATTGTTTTCATTGTATTTTTAGTAGATATTTTGTTCCGTAGAAATGTTATATAACAATGGAATTTTTTGGAGAATCTGTTTTCCTTATTGTATGCATATATATATATATATATATATATATATATATATATCATTGCGGGCGTATATAGTATATATATCATTGCGGGCGTATATAGTATATATATATATATATATATATATATATATATATAATGCGTGTTTACAGAGGATTGATGTAAATAAAACACTTTAAATCACAATGGCTTAGAATTATGAATCATTAATTGAAAACATTTTAGTATACTATCAACAGTCTAGAATTAATCGAATTAATTTTGTTACCAGTCAATACCATTACGTTAAATGTACATTAACAATATACCGATCGAGAAGGTCGTTTTGTTCAAAGAGCAACGTTGTTAATCAATTATTCTAAATTTGTTTACGTCATCTTACTGAGTGAGTTAGTGAGTGAGTTTAATGCCGCAAGATCCAGATGTGGTCATATTGTTCCAAACAAGGTGTAATTGTGATCTAGATGTTTGAATGTGTAAGTCAAAGTATTTCAAAAAGCGCAAAAGCCAGATGTAGCCATTATGCGCAAAGCAAAATAATTGAGTCAGTATAAAGGTTGTAAAGTGTAAAGCAGTGATCTAAACGTTTTAAAAATAGAAGAAAAAGTGAAATACGTTGACAAGAAGGAGGGTTGAAAACAAAATAGGATCTTTTGGGTATCCTAGGGGCGCGTCACCTGTTTTTACCAAAGACTGTAAAACCATTGGAAAGAAAAAGATCACTATATTCCCCTACGGTCATGATGCCCGTACTCACCTAAAGAAGACTATCTCCTGATTTTTCTTGATATATTCCTGATTGTTAAGGCTTGCAAGCTATACCCCCAGACTCTGGATGTCCATTTTACTCGCCTCTTGGTACAATCATGAGTTACAAGGGACTATTCTTTTACACCTAGTCACCACACGGGTGATAGCTCACTGAGATCTCATGACTTTTCTTATACTTTTTAGGTCTTTAAATACAACTTTTTTTCCACAAGCATATAAATTAAAGTTCTACGTAGAACAACCAACGTGTCAAAAAGACCCTAAAAAAGGCTTGGGCCATCTGATATTCAAATACCTTCGTTTTCAATGTACTCATATTTCTTACTCCGTTAGCCTATGTTCTTATTTGCAGGATCATTGTAGGTGAAAATAATACAGTTACAAATATGAAATATTGCTTCTCAGCAATACTCATCGTATGGTTGCTGAGAGACGTTCACAGGCTATCTGGACGCCAAGGGGGAAAGCAGGAATTCGCCTTCCGGCCTTGGCGACAAAACTTGGTGACTTGGCGAAAAATTTGGTGACTTTGGCCACAAAAATTGGCATCACGAATCTTCAAGTAAAATCTAGTTTCGTCGAGAAGTTTCCAGAATAGGACCGAAACATAGAACTTCCTATGTGACGTCACATCCGGTCTGCAAGGTATAAATAGACAGAGCCGCTGATCGTCAGTGGAGTTAGTCTTTCGGAGTGAAAGCGATGATCGTGCTTGCTTTGCAAACTGCGTGATTTTGTTTAAAACTGTGGATTCCTGTTTATTTAGTGCTGCAAATGTGTGCAAGTACGATCTTGTTGTCGTCTGTGCTTCCTGTTTTATTATTATTTAAAGAATAAATTACTATTTTTCGAGTATTCTGCTCGTCGGACTGTTCACCTACTCACACCGGATAATTTTCGTAACAATACAAAAACATTGTTTCAGACATTGACAATTGCAATTGCACGTATCAGTGCGGGAGTTATTTTTGAATATATCGGTCAAAAGGACTCAGTATTAATTAAATCTCAGCTCCTTTTCATTAAAGGGATGAAAATATTGATTAAAATTTCAAATTTCCTTCTGAAAATGAATTTACTGAACAAGTTTCAGACTCCTCAGAAGAAATGGAGGATAAAAAGCACGAGCAAATATGTTTTTATACTGGTCTTCGTTCCCCTAATGAACTCAACACAAAACTCCTGTCGAAACCTCCATTACAACTTCCAGATAAACGTATTAATAAAAACAGCATGTTCGTATTCTGCGAAAAATATTGGATGTGAAGCTTTATCTCAGTTTTTGCGATTTTTCTGAATCCTAATTGAAGCATATTAAAAACATGTTCGATCGAAGAAGGTAATCACGAAATAAAATTATATTCATTGGATAATTTTACTAAATTCCCTTACATAGTGAGTGAGTGAGTGAATGTAAATTTTATTGGCGCAAGAGCCAGATATGGCTATGCTGCGCCAAACAAGATTAAACTGTGGTCTAGACGTGAAGTAGAAAAAAAAGGTAAAAATGGTTGACAAGAAGGAGGGTCGAAAATAGAGAAGGATCGCTAGGGTATCCCGGGAGTGCGTCACCCGTGTTTACCAAAGACAGTAAACCCCATGGTAAAGAAAAAGATCACTAAGGTGCCTCGGGGTCATGATGTCCGTACTTACCTGAAGAAGGCAAGTCCCTGAGGTCCCCTGAGGTAATCCCCAGGGGCAGGGTGCCCTGCTATACCCCCAGACGCTGGGTACCCATTTTAGTCGCCATTTACGACATGCATGAGCTACAGTGAGACTATTCTGTCATCCCCGGTCACCCCACGGGTCTCCCTTACATAAGAGGAGCAACATGTGTATGCAATTCCTTACCTGAGTGACCCATGGCTTAAAATTGTGGGTTCCTCCACTATTCCATGGAAATTCTTCACTTCCTTGGTTTGATGATAAACCTGCTCATTCAACTTGGCTTAACCCGTTCTCTCCCAGCGTATCACAGGCGATGCGCTCCGTGAGTGTCTTCTACGGCCCAACGTATCAATAGAGATACGCTTGATGAGAAAATTTTATTTCAGTTTAGTTGAAAAAACATTGAATGTGAAAAATTAAGAAATGCTTTCAAAACTAAAGAAAACGAACAATTAAATGCTTCAAAATCTCAAAAGATGCGTTTGAATATTTTTAATATTTTAATCTGATATATGAAACACTTTGATCGGCCAATGGATGTAATATATTGAAAAAAATGAATAGATTTTTTTGTTTACAGGAGTATATATATACAATCAATAAAAAAAATATTTCTTCCAAACCTTAATTAGTCAAGAAGTTCCATTCCATTGTAGATTATAGAGAAACAGAAGAAACTTTTGGAATAATCATGTATGATTAATTTTTCAATAAAAAAAATGTTACAGTTCTCCTCATCAAAATAAATACGGCATCTTTATGCTTATTTTTAATTAGAGATTAATGTAATGATTCATAAAAAATACAAATTTAATAAAATAATAAGTGGGGGTAGCTTAGTAAACTTTATGAAGTGAGAAGCTAAAAATAATCTTATGTAGAAATCTATTTCTAATGAAGAAAAAAAGAGAATTTTTCTTAAGCTACAATTAGCGTAATTTTTTATAAATGCAATAAAAAAATCTAACAAAAAAGTTCCAGAATTAAGTCTCACATTCGCTGTCTTTGAAACAAAAAAATAAATACTTTTGTTTCTTGGATTTTACGGCCTTTTATATGGCAGAAATAAGTCACATATTGGTTAAAATTCCATTTATGAAATTTCTTTATAATTAGCACTCAAGGAATTATCAATGCAAATGATTGTACAATAGAATAATCATTTAACAATTACTCGAGTGATAATTATAATAGTAGTAAAATGGTTAAAGAAAAAAGAAGTTTCATAGTTTTTTTAGCTCAATATATCGAAATTTTGTTTTTTCACATTCTAACAAAACTTTCTCTTGTTAGGGTAAGAAATACATGGATTATCTTAAAAATTCTTAATAAAATTATTTTTTCAAATTTATTAAATGTTCTGGAAAATAATATCAAATATGATAAAAAAAATGAGTTTAGCTCTTTTTCTATTCAAATTTATTCACCAATTAAGGTGACGATAGCACAATTCTTAACACACAATTCACAATACACAATTCAACATTATAGCACAATTTATGGTCATATCATTTTTAAATTTTTAAATTAATATTAAAATGAAAGCGTTTATCTTTAAAATGTACTTGAGTTTCGTTTTTATCTTATTTAGAAGATGCCTTACAGCTGTTTTAAAATTACACGAACTTCAATCAATGAAAGGGCCCTCAAAGCGTTATTTTTCATTACTAAAAACACAAAACCTCAATATAATGTGCATCAATGAATTTAAAATTTCCTATATAAACTTTCTCAAGTACTTATACATAGAATAATCAAGTCTTGAGATTTTAAATTAAGTAGAATTTATTTTAAATTGCAATAAAGGGCAAATTACAATGGCTTTCAAAACATTTCAGTCCTTAGAAATCAATTTATCATAATTTTCAATGTAAGGACTATATTATCATTCTCTAGATAAATATTATATAGTCTATTCTCTGGATAAGATCTGTATTTTACAATTTATAAAATGTTAATATATTTATTTTCTTTTGAGTAATAATATTTTACGAATTGTCTTAATTTTTCCTTATATTTCTATAAAATGCCCTTTTGACAATAAAAATATACACTAACAAATTATATCTTGGATTTGTTTCTAATTTTGAAGCCCTATAAGGTCATAAAATAGGTATTTGTAGGAAAGCATGTGGGTTATTTAAAAAACTTTTCTTCGAAGTTTACTGTTAATTTAATCCAGTGAACCCTTCTAATCAATGGAAAATGTAGTTTCACTATAATTTCAAGTCACATACTCACTTTGGAAGATTTAAAACACACACGTGCTATGTTGTTTCGCATAAAGACTTTTCTGTGACTTAACACACACATTCAAAGGATAAAACAAAGCATAACAATTTTTCAGTTTTAAAGTCAGCTACATTATTTCTGGCAATATTTTAGCTCTACTTCTCCAAGCGTCCAAAATGTGAACATTTTTGACGATGTAAACTTACTTAATGGCTATGACTCTGTATAAAATGGCAGAATTTTTTTTTTTTTTTTTTTTTTTTTTTGTATTTTAGAATGGTCAGCCCATGAATACAATGACTTTTCAGGAAGACTGATTTGGCGAATATCCAGTCAGCTTGAACCTTGTTAAGATATGATTCTTTTATAAATTGGAGTGCACTAGTGTTCTTTAAATGACAAACAATGGAATAAAAAAAAACAATATTATAACTTAAAAATTGAATTTGTTTTAAATGTTATGGATAAGGCTAGATATATATCTTTAATGACGCTTAAAATTGTGAATTTTAATTCGCGTGGATTTGTGGCTTTAAAATATTATAGAATTACGATAAAAACATAATTGAAATGATGTAATTAAAACAATAAATTAGGGTTTTCTAATTATTTACTTTATTGTTTTAATGAATAATTTTTTATTTATAAGCTAAAATTGTTCTCCTGTTTTTAAGCATTTGTATAAATGTAAAAATAATTTCAAATACTTAGTCTTCTGATATTATTATATGTTTCTCAAGTAATTTTTAGATTAATTAATATATTTTTAAATACATACAAATTACATAGAATTTTACATACAAGTATTGAGGCTTAAAGGGAAAAATGAAGCAAATAAATTTAAGTACAACATTATTTTAGCTTGTTTATTCAATTGTATGCATTCCATATTTCATAAGAAATAAAGAGCGAAGGAATATATTTTATTTTTAAAAAATTATATCAAGTAAATGAAGTTCAACTTCTTAAAATGTTAACAATTAAATATTTTTCCGAAATTATAATTAAATTTGCATTATGTAATTTCTCTTCAACCACATTTTCAGTAACGTTTTTCCTTAAACCACAAAGATAAAAGTCCTTTTTTTTTTTACTTTCGATTTTCGATCAGTTTGAAAAACACTTTCAATTTAATTTTTGTTTCCAATAAAATTTCATATATTTATATTATATTCAATATTAGAATATTGCAACTCCGTACAGATTTGAATATTGAAGTAGATTGAGATTTTTCTTTAATTTAATATTGAAGCATGCTAATATTTATTGTTAAGATTTAGAAATTAGTTTTTTAAACTGAGAATAATTAACAAAACATTTCTGATCATTATTTGGAATTTAAAAATGTCCTTAATTTTACCCAGATTCACATCTGAATCTTCATTTTATGTCATAGCTTCTTTATGTGAAACATTTGTATTATCTAATGTTTGTATGTAAATAAATTAACACTAACAAACTGTTGTTGAAATTGTAGAAATACTTTCTATTAATTCAATTAATTTGAAATAGAAACATTAAGTTAACTTTAACTGATTCAATTCTTCTAAATGGATTTTCGTATTAGATTCAGGTTTTATAATTTAAACATTTGTTTGTACAGAACATCTTGCACTCTCTGTTGTTTAATAATCATTCAATGAAGCATTTTTAATGAACTATTTCATTTATTCTTAAATAATAATTTATTAAATTAATGTTTATTAGTGCTTTATTAGTTATTATTTTATTAAATTAATTTTTATTTGTGCTTCATTAATTATTAATATTTTATTAAATTAATTTTATTATTAATGATTTCCAGTTATTAATACTTTATTAAATTAATTTTACTATTAATACTTAATCAATCCCACTTTTAGAAATTAATTTTACTATTAATACTTAATTAATCATACTTAAATAAATAAATTTTCTGCTAAAGTAGAGAAAAAATTGAAAAGAAAAAAATGCAACGGAAGTAATAAAAAATTATTAAAATAAAATATATAATATTTTCCCTTCCAAAAGTAAAATCGAAATTTTAATGATGAGTGATTGATCACAATAGTGTCCCAAAACAATTATTATTATTGAATGGAACATACAAGAATTGTTTCATTGAATGTACTCAAATCTGCAGGTTATAAATGGAATTACTAGGAATTTTAATAATAGATTTTATGTATTATATTTGCTTCGAATCTTAAGACAAATAATTAAAAGTTAATTATTTTTAATTCATTTATTTGTGTCATATTTCACTTGCAATTAAAGATTAAAGCAGTGGTATATATTAAAATCAAATTTTAAAATTAATAGTTCTGCTAAGCCAAAGGTAACAGGTGCATAAATGTTAAATGCATAATATTCACACTTTCGTAGAAATATTTAAATCTTAATCATTTTAAAAATGAGAAAAAAAAAAATCCTTATGTACAAAGGATGTTCCGAATGAAAGTTTCGTTATGTGACTAACAACCCCCATAAAAATCACACTCGTTACTGGTTCACTGATTGAAATAACGTCAGTGGAAAAGGAATGATGCTTGCGATGAGCGACGAAGAAAAGAGTATTACCGCAGACCAGCCTGCCCGAGATGTGACTGACAATGTGGTCGGCACTATGAGTGGGTGGTGTTATCTGGCATGAATGAGCAGGTGAAACTGGTCATCCATGAACGCCTACACACCATGTATGGTGAACAGGACACATCTTATTTGATGGTTGGGGGCTAGTGTTGCATGTACAGTGAAAGAAAAATGAGAATGGAAGATTATGATCAAGATGGGCGTTCCTCTAAATGCGCTATTGATTTACTTTTATTCACTCTGCACTAACACATGGATCAATAAGTTCCGAGACTAACCCAGATATGGCGCTCGTAGTAAACCAGTAACCAGGTCTTTCTAGAGTACTAACCTTTGCTTGAAACGTGTCAAAATTTTAAGTCGATCGGACCTGAAACAGCTGAGTTATCCAGGTTGGAGTAAAGTCGTTTTGTAGTTTGTTTAAAAAATGGAAGAAACCGAGTTTCGTGTTCTGATAAAACATTGTTTTTTAATGGGTAAAAACACCGTGCAAGCGAAACAATGGATTGAAAAATGTTACCCGGACTCTTGTCCATCAAAAGCAACGATTTGTCGGTGGTTTGCCGAGTTTAAACGTGGTCGTACCGACACAAATGACGCGGAACGCTCGGGTAGACCTGTGGAAGCCGTTACACCGGAAAATGTGAGTGAAGTGACAAAAATTATAATGAAAGATCGTAAAGTGAAGCTCCGTGAGATTGCTGAGATGACACAGATATCATATGGAAGTGTATTTACTATCCTTCATGAAAAATTGAGCATGAAAAAGGTTTTTTCCAAGTGGGTGCCGCGATTGCTTTCGATGGAACAAAAACAGCAACGAGTCGATGATTCAGAAAGCTGTTTATCGCTATTTACTTGCAACAAAAAAGATTTCTTGCGTCGTTACGTGACCATGGACGAAACATGGATACATCACTACACTCCAGAGTCGAAGCGGCAGTCATCTGAGTGGCGCACAGCTGGCGAAAGCCGTCCGAAGCGTCCGAAAACGCAGCAGTCAGCTGGCAAAGTCATGGCGTCAGTTTTTTGGGATACGCATGGTGTGATTTTCATTGACTACCTCGAAAAAGGTAAATCGATCAACAGTGATTATTATATTGACTTGCTGGTGCGTTTGAAGGAGGAAATCGCAAAAAAAAGACCGCACAGTCTCGGGACTTATTGATCCATGTGTTAGATGCAACACGAGGGCTATTGGCGACGTTCTTCGAAATATTGAAAGTCGGTCAAGTGACCAGGACTACATCTGAGCTGGCAACCATCTCTCCAATTTTCCACACCACACCAAAGGAGAACTTTGAGCAACAACATATTTTATGTGCATAAGTTCCGGCTACACTACGGGGGCAGCGGTAGCCTATTGGTCAAGGTCGTGGACTCGAGGCTGGTGGTTTTCGTTCAGTCGCGGGTTCAATCCTTGGCCTCCAAAGACCCGCCGTGTATCCGAGGCTGATGCACGATAAATCTGTTCGGAGCCCAAAGTCCTCCAGTTGGAGTGTTGTGGAAGTCAGGATAGGGGTTGCCAGCTTAGGTGTCATCCTCGTCACTTGACTGTGGTTCAAAATTACGAGTTCCGTCACGAACAGTCCTCGTGTTACTTCTAGTGCGATGTTAATATAAACTAAACTAACTAAACTAAACCGGCTACACAGCAGGTCTATAGAGGCATCAAGACTCGAACCCGCCACTCGAAGAACACCGGCAGCCCCGAGTCCGTGGCCATGACAACTAGGATAATGTGACCACCCACATTTTCGAATGAAAACAACACAGTTAGAGCACAGAACATGATGGTAGTGGATTGGTGTATTAACGCTGTTAGACTTGGCAACCACACTGCGCATTAGCCGTTCGTAGTTACATCCAAAACGATGCTGAGGTGGAGAAGGCTGTTCGACAATTTCTTGCGTCGCAGGACACAGAGTCGGTTTCGCTAACTGATTGCACGTTACGATAAATGTCTTATTGTTAAATGTGAATATATCAAAAATCGTGCAAGGTATATAATTCATTTGTTTGTCTCTAAATTTTCCCTGTGAAAAAAGACTAAACTTGTTTTCGAAACATTCCTCGTATTCTTACAAATCTACATAAACATTTAAGATTTTTTTTGAAAGACTTTATTAACGATTCTAAAATAAGTTGATTAAATACCAAATGTAAATAAACCTTACATTTAGTTTTAATTACTAAGTTTCAAATGAATCCTTTTGTCAGCCTGAAAAAATTTAAAAATTAGAATTTTAAAAATACTCGTATAATTCCGTATAAATACTAATCATTTAAATAAATAGAATTTAAAGCAAATATTTCATGCCATGCTTACATTACTAGTTGTAAGCAAAATATTTTTTAATCGGTTAGTATACAAACCTATACACACTTATTATAATAAGAAAATGGTGAAGTACAATCATGGAGATTTAGAGAGAAATCTTTATAAGAAGAGGTCATTATATTAAAATATGATTCAAAATAATTGAAGTCAACTAGAATGTAGTGACGTTAATTTTTCCTGAGCATACAAGGACCTCAAATGTCAAGAAAATATTTAAAATTCGCAGTCAAGGTAGGCAATTTCGAAATTCACGACATATATGCTTGCGTATAATATTGATTATTCAGCACATACTTCACAGGTGAAATAAGTTAAGGAATTTGTATATTTTATCGAATTGCATTAAAATAACTGAACTGAAGGAAAAACCACTGCTTCTAGATAAAAATGCAAATCTAGTACGGCAAATACGTAAGCTCACATGTTTGTGTAGGCGAAGCCAGCAGAAAAACAGGCTTTATAAGCGCGTGGAGGTTAAGACAAATTTCGTTTGCTAGAACACCTCGGCGAATTTCTTTGCGTTATCTTGTAGCAATGGGCTTAATTCACATTGGAACAGAAAAAATGAGTAACCACCAATGTTTAGAGGATGGAATGAGGTGGCAAATTGTGGGGACGCTAGAGGCAGGCGAATCGCAAATCCAGATATGCAGATAGTTTAATTTAACGCCCAGAGTCAAGTGCAAACTATGGAAACAGTTCCAGGATACTGGATCCATCGAGAGAAAGCCGGGGCAAGGTCGACCAAGAGCCAGGACGGCCAGAGAAGATCACCATTTATCCTATTTAGAGAGGCGTAACAAAGGGGCTGTAGCTTCTCAGGTCTCTCGGGACCTGTACGTAGCCATATGAGCCCATGTAACAAGAGTTACTGTTGCCAAAACACTGAATAAGAGACGGCCTTTTGCCAGAAGACGGCTGTTTTTGTCACGCTCACATCTATGAACAGGATAGTCCGATAGCATGGTGCAGGCAGCATAGTGATTGGCGTATGGAGCAATGGGAGACCGTTCTGTTCACCGACGAGTCCCGTTTTAGCCTAAACACCGATTCTCGTAGTACTTTCATACGGAGAGAGCCAGGGACCCATTACCTATCCTCCAATGTCCAAGAAATTGACAATTATGACAGGGGCGGTGTAATGGTCTGGGCAGGTATCAGGTTGGAGGGCCGCACACCTCTCCACGTCTTTGACAGAGGGTCTGTGATTGGTGTTAGGTATAGGGATGAGGTCTTGGAGTCGATTGTTCACCTTTTCCGGGGTGTTGGAGGCCCTGAGTTCATCTACATGGACGATAACGCGAGGCAATATAGAGCTCTTCTGGTCGACTAAATTCTCCAGAGCGATGATATTCGCCGGATAGATTGGCCAGCCAGGTCTCCAGACCACAATCCTATAGAGCATGTCTGGAACGCTCTGGAGAGGATATTTGCAACTCTCAACCCTCCTCCGAGAACCATCCAGGAACTGAAAAAAGCGTTGGGGAATGAATGGGACTAATTGCTGCAGGCACTGAAAAACTGTATTATTTCCAGTACTCTGCAAGGCTTGTGTAGCTGTAAGAGTGGACCATACCCCCTATTAACCCATTTCTTTAGTGTATTCTGCAACCGCTGTTTCAGACCTTCAGAATCCCATGAGTGTTACGCACAAACATATGTGTCTATTATAACTGTTTATTTTGTTTGCATTATATCAGCCTATGTTCACACAAAATTTTATTAAAATCTGTCCAGTAGCTCTGGAAATCGTAGATAAAATATGAAAATTCTCTTAATTTCTTACACCAGTGTATTTAAGTGAATTCGCATCTTATTGACAGCTTTATTATCTGAGATTTTAATTCTTAATGATAATTTTAACATCAAGGAATAAATCATCACACGTAAATTGTAATACACATACATACATATGTACACACACACACACACATATATATATAGATAGATGTGTTATATATATATAGTATATATATATATATATATATATATATATATATATATACCATCGATCAATAACCTGAGTCTTCCAATATTGAAAACAACATTTTGCAAATTTTTATTCATCAACATAACATCTTTTGTTGATCACCTTTTAGGGTGGATACAATCAAGTTAATGCTTTTCCAAATCTTTCCTCTCCCCAATTTTGTTTTTCGCAAGCAAATCTTTTTGTTGGGTGAGTAAATAAAGGAACAGCTTTCTGAATCATCGACTCGTTGCTGTTTTTGTTCCATCGAAAGCAATCGCGGCACCCACTTGGAAAAAACCTTTTTCACTTCACTTCAAAAAACCTTTTTCCTGATCCAATCGACTTAAAATTTTGACACGTTTCAAGCAAAGGTTAGTACTCTAGAAAGCCCTGGTTACTGGTTTACTACGAGCGCCATCTCTGGGTTAGTCTCGGGAGTTATTGATCGATGTGTTTTATATTTATAATTGTCTCAATTCTTTCTTGCAGAATTAGAAAAATTGAAAAACTAAATGTTAGTGAATTAGAATACATAGAATTAATGTTAATAACTACCGAAAATATAAATTTGTATACTTCTATTCAAGAAATTTTTACTCACATAAAAATTAAGATAGGAATTTGGAAAATTATATAATAAGTCTTAAAAATGTACGAAAAAAATAAAAATATGTGTATAATCTTTAAAATTTTTGAAGACTCTTGTGTTGAGAATTATTTGTGTTTTTAATGCATTATAAGTACTTTTTTTATGCTTAGGTTAGAAGCATGTTAGTAAAATGTTATTAAATAAATTCTTTATTTGAAAAGAGTTTTTCATTTTAGATATAACTTTAATTTCACATTATGATTTCTTAAATTTTCCTTTAAGTGTAAAATTATTTTATTTTTCACTAAACTCATTGTTAAAACTTTTCCATCTCTATTCGAGAAAGATAATCAGTTTCTCCGTAAAAGCATTTGGTAATGTTTTGAAATATTTTTTAAATCTCTATATTTTAAAAGGAATATGTAATTATTTGTGTTACTTGGTTAAATTATTACTACAAAATGCAACATAAAATATTTTTAGAAGATAAATTTGCATCTTTTTTTCCAGACTGTTTATTTCAATTTATTCATTTGTTATAAATGTAAAATGCTACCTAAGTAATTACAATTAATTATATGTTTATGCAAGGAGTAGAAATATTTAACGTTTTATCATTAAATATTTAATAATTTTATAACAATTATTTAAATAAGTTTAAAACTACTGTTACTCCTGATTTTAAAAGGAATATGTAATTATTTGTGTTACTTGGTTAAATTATTACTACAAATTGCAACATAAAATATTTTTGAAAGATAATTTTGTTTCTTTTTTTTCAGACTGCTTAATTCATTTATTAATTTTATTTAAGTGGAAAATGCTATCTAAGTAATTACAATTAATTATATGTTTATGCATGGAGAAGAAATATTAAATGTTTTATCATTAAATATTTAATAACTTTATGACAATTATTTAAATAAATTAAAAACTGCTGCTACTCATGATTTCTACAAAATGAAACTCTATTAAATTAAATTTTCTACCAAAATCTAAATATTATTTATTTTATTACTTTCTGACATTTAAGAATTCAACTTTTTCTTTGAATTTAAAATTACTTTTTAAATTTAAAATAAGATGTAATTTATTAATATTGAAATGAAAAATGTACAGTTTTAAAAAAGTTTGAGCTATTTTGCAATTAAATCAAGAACTCCCTAATCATTGGGTAAGCAATACATATTAAATAAAAGTGTCATAAAAAAGTTAAAGTAAACAATAAGGAATAGTATGAATGCATCACATAAACTAAACATATTTAGAAAAATAAAAGGCTACTTGTAAGGCAATTTCAGACCAATTACTCTAAACGGATGTACAAATTATTAGCTCTTTCAGAAGAATTATTTAATAAAATAAAATATTTACATATTTCCTTTTTGAAATTTAATAAGGTCTGATGCTTTGTAAATGATACACTAAGCAGACACATTTTAATAATTCACCAAGATGAAATTATAATATTAAATACAAGCAAAAGAAAAATCAACTACATTAAAAGTTCAAGTAAATATGCAGACGATTTTATTCTGGAATTCTTTTCGGTAACTGAATTACTCAAATTTGAATTTTCCGAGCAGAATATGGAAAATTCTCTTCGTATTTGGATTTGTTAACTTGCTGAAAAATGTCAGCAATTTTTTAAGCCTTAGTCAACTTATAATATTGTCAAATTTTGTTTGTTTATGTATTAAATTATGTATTTAAGTTTGAGCATATATAACCTTATGTTGATTTCCTTGTGCCAATGAAAAATATTCAATAAATGTGAAATTTAACGATAAAAAAGAAATATTAGCACTGATTATGTCATTAAATATTTCGATCCAATAAAATAATAATTTCATTTAAATAATGTTAATCAAAGCTTATGATATTTATATTGCTAGTTATTTCATGACATTTACAATTTATTTTACTAACATCTAAATAATCCTTCCTTGATACGTATAACTAAAATTTATTTTTGCAATTTTTTTCTAATATTCTCTATAATCAACTTACAAAAGTTGTGCAGTTCTATATATATATTTAATTTGAAATTATTGAAATTGTTTATGATGAAATGAAAAAAAAAGTGTATTATATTTCCACAATTTAAAAAGGTGCTTTATTAGTTCAAAAATATGGCATGAAAAAATTTTGGGTTAGAAATTATATTATCTATGGACTATTTCTTTATATTGTGAAATACCCAGGGAACTATTATTTATATATATATATATATATATATATATATATATATATATATATATATATATAAATGATTAATGGCTCTGAAATATTAAATTTACAAGATATTAACTTACAAACAACCAATAAGAAAATATAAATCACTCTATTGCTTGTAAATATATAACCTTGGTGCTTTACTTTTACTGGAACATACAAAGGAAATTGAAAAAAAAAGGTGACTTATTTTGTATGAGTGTCACTATTTACTATTTTTGAAATATTTGTGAGTGTATGTCTTAAATTTTAGAAATGAGACTGCATTTACATATTTAACGTACTTCCGTTTAAGCTCAAATTATGATAGTAAAGTGGATAAAGTATTTCAAAATAATGGATTCATATTTTATTAAACCTTTTTCATTTCCTAAATGGTATCTTGCTACTGTAGAAATCATATTTAATTTCAGAAGTTTCTACGAAAAAATAACAAATCAAAAATAGTCATTTGAAGATTAAAACTTTTATGCTTAAATTAATCGAGACATAAAGATAATTGTTTTTCTTTTTTCAGTTTCATGTTTTTATGCGAGATTAACATGTTTCTTTTCATACTCTTCAAAACAAAGCATAATTAATTAAAATCTAGTACAACAATTTAGCAGTACTAGATACTTAAAATGAATTCCACACAAAGTACCTTTTTTTTTTAGTTTTATATTAACATCGCACTAGAAGCTACACGAGGGCTATTGGCGACGGACCTCGTAATTTTGAACCACCGTCAAGTGACGAGGACGACACCTTAGTTGACCCCTCCTAACATCCACACCACGCCATTTGGAGGACTTTGGGTCCCGACAGATTTAACGTGCTTCAGCCCCGTCTACACGGCGACTGAACGAAAACCGTCGGACACAAATCCGAAGCCATGACCACTGGGCTACCGCGGCCTCCAAAGTACCTGAATATCTTAATTTCAAATATATACATAGAGAGAGAGGGACTTCAAAAGTACTTGTATTTAATGACAGTCGGCATCGTTAAGGTAAATTGTTATTACTGTTGAATGATGCTATTTATTAAGTGGGAAAGAAGCAACTTTGACATTAATTTATAAGTTAGTTTTAATTTGGTTGTCATCTGCTGCCAAGTCAAAATTTGAATCTGCCGCGATGAATTATCGACGTCATTTTGCGTTGAGTTGTCCCCGACGCTGAGATGTGCTTTCATCATTATGCCCAGAAAATCAAAACTTTGGGTTGCTTCCGGTGAATCCTTTCCATAAAAGGCGAGGGGGTCTCATCGGCCGGAAAAAGTTATAACGAAGAATTTTTCTGTTGCAAAAGGTATCATGATCACAAGTCATGAGTAACTGAAACATAGACAGCTATCTAGTGAGCCATGATGTGTACTAAAAACAAACCATGTTCGATACTACGAGCACCTTCTCCTGGAAATCCTAAGAACTTATTGAGCGACCCTTGTAGGATCAATTGATGGAATCAAATGCATAGTAGAGAACGAAATCATACTTACGAAAGGAAAGAAAAAAGAATGTGAACTACCCGTTCGAATTTATTGCTGAGATGTTATGTGCAGAACAAAAATAAACACACAGGGATTAATCATTATTTCTTCTTAATACTGAATAGTTAGTGAACGACAGACGAAGCACGTTTTGCCCCAATATATTTACGCTATAATTATTAATTATTTATTACTTACTCTTTTCGAGTGCATATGTTTAATATTACAAAGATAAAATAAAAACGAACACCAAATATATCCTGAACATATAAATCAATAATTTATTTCTTTTTTTCTTTTTTTATTTTACTCGATCTTTTTATTACTTGAGTGTGTTGCTTGTATTCCGCATTTACTTTGAAGATTTTCTATCTTTATTGTGAATATTCTTTTAGAAAAAAATAAAATATTTACATTATTTCTTTTAAAAAAGTTGTATAAACCCATAAACTTATGACGTTGGTTTATTCGTGATTTCCTCTTCACTTACTTCGGGTTCATTTGGTGAAGTGAATTACATTAAATTACTATTTCTTTCTAACCGAAATGAAATATTAGGTAAATTCTTTGAAAATAGAACTAAAGTGAAGTGATTTAGATATATTGATGTATAAAGGAAATAAAATTCAAGGAACATGAAGAAAATTAAAATATTTTTGTGTTAATTTTTTGAATTGAAAAGGGTTAAACTTAAAATGTTAATCCACGTAATGAAGACACTTTTGCAACTAAGAACACTCGAGTGAACTGGTAGTATAGATTTCTTTTTTAAATCGTAAATTAACACTGGAAGTTGAGAAGAGATTCTAGGTAGATAAACTTTAAATATGCCATAGTGATAATAAACAAAGAAAACCTGTTTTGTTTTCGCGTGTCTTCAATTAGAGTTTAGTATATTTTTATTAATATATTAGTTTTAAAATGGGACAAGGGCTTAATAGTTATAGACGCATCTCACAAACTTAGGATAAGTTCAGCCATGAAAAGAAAAAATCAAACAGGAAAAGAAGATCGATGCAAAGTTTTGCAAAGAATAGATTTAGCCACCCAAGAAATGCCTTTTTTATAATTATTATTAAAATTAAACAATTAAATATAAGAATTACAGTAAATGATAAATATGGACAACAGTAATCTTTTCTGATATTAAAATTAAGGAAAACGATAAATTATTAAATTAAATATATTTAAACTAAATGTTACGAAAATTAACGAAATCGATAAATTATTAAATTGAATATTAATATCAGCTACATGTAATAAAATTTAAAGTAAATGATTGATTATTAAAATGAATATTATATAGGCTACATGTAATTAAAATTAATGCAAACGATAAATATTATTAATTTGAATATATTTTACAAAAATGTAAATAAAATTGAAGCAAAAGATAAATTATTAAATTGAATATTATATCAGGTACATGTATTTTAAATTAAGGAAAACGATAAATTATTCAATTGTATATATATTAATCTAAATTTAATTAAAATTAAGGGGTATTGGAACGTCAAATTCTTCAAAAAATGATGATTTGAGATTTTTTTTTCAAATTGTTTAGCTTTCCACCTTTTCAAAGATACTTTATTTATTTTTTTTTATCTCTGAGATAACTAGAAGTTCAAAAACTTAGTTTTAAATAAGCATTGAAACGGGGCCACGCCCATTTAAAGGTTTAAAAGTGTAAGCAACTAAACTTCCTTTTTTGAACGATAGTTTAATGCGTTCCATTAAATTATTATTTAAGCTTTCATTTTAAATTGAGCCATCTTTTTTTGCATTAGCTCGTAAGAAATTTCACTGCATCTGCGACGGAATGATATTTGTTTATACTTGCATAAACACGTTTTAGTTCGATGAAGAGTTTGTTCATTTTAGTTAGTGTTTGTATCAAAACATATAATTAAATTATTTAAATTATTTGTTGTTCTTTTGAGTTAGTGTTTGTATCAAAAGGAATAATTAAAATATTTTGAATATTTGCTGTTTTAATCTATTTTATCATTCCTAGATCAATGACAAGGGTATTTAAAAAAAAAAAAGGAAAGTACATTTTATCAAAAGCAGATGTTAAAAGTGAGTGTAATGTTTCGTCTGCAGGAACATGTGATGATGTAGCAAACCATTCCAAGGAAGAAATAAATGTATTTGCCTGTGAAAAGAAAGTAAAAAATATGGATACATCACATTCGAATGATGCTTACTCTGGTTTCAGAAAAATTATTATTGAAATCAATATTCTGGGCTGTTGATTTTTTTAAGCTGTGAGTGTTAAACCATGAATTAGATTGTTACTACATAGAAAAGACTATAGCAATGCTGTTCAATTTGATTTAAAATGCATCTCCTGTAATTATAAATACATTTTTTTTTCAATTCAAAGTAGCGTGTTTATAATTATGAAGTAAGTAATAGTTAATTTATGCCAAGCGGAAAAGGGGTTGAATCTGCAGTAATGTTTTGAGGTATTATGTATCTCCCACCACCACCTACAAAATTTTCAAAATTTAATAAAACTTTACTACAAGCAGCTATAAAAACTTGCAAAGAGGATATGGCAGAGGCTATTCATGAAGGATTTGATGTAAATGACGGATTGAAATTTGAAAGAAAAAAAATGATAGAGGGAAAAAAAAAGAGTAAAATTTGACTATGGCTGATATAATATTTTGCTCATCAATAAAAATTTCAAAATTAGCTGCAAGCTCATTTTAATACAATATTAAGAATACATTTTACATGTGTAAAAATTTCAAACTTGTATCTATAATATGTTTTGAGAAAAGGTACATTGAATGCAGCCAATTTAACATTATCGGTATTGGAGGTTCCGATTTTCTTTAATGAAAGCGATAAAAAATTGAAAAGTGATCTGGTACGCCAAAAGTGATCCACATAAAAAAATAGCAGCTTGGTGGCTAAAAAATGGCTAGATCACAGTTGTCTTAAATTTCTGAATAATGTCCTTTATTTTCAGTCGTATCTTGATTCCAGTTTACGTTTGATTTAAGGTTATATACATAAATCAAATAAATAAAATACTTAATTCTTATAATTGTTTCACTTCAATCCAAAAAAGAAATTTATTACAACATATTTTTTAAAATTAAGTTCATTAGTGGTAAAAGCAGGTATCAGACATATATGTGCATACATTTTATTTCAATCCAATAAAAAATTCAGGTGAAATTTATTACGATGCATTTTTGAAAATTAAGTTCATTTACTAATGAAAGTAGACTTCAAAAATATACGCAAAAACAAGATACATTTTCGAAAAGTGGTCAGGTACGAGATTTTTTTGGGTTGACTAAAACAATAGCCCCTTCCGAGACAAATAACAGGACTAATACACTTCTATTTGACATTAAATACCTGCTTACCGTATTTCAAAAACGTTATTACCTTTTTGGGGAAAAATTAAAAACATTTTTGCAAAACGTATTTAAAAAAAATTAACTTAAACACAATCTTCAAACATTGATATAGATTTTCTTGAACTACTTAGGAAGAACCTAGTAATTCAAGTTTTCAATCCTTACTTATTGGAAAAGACAGTTTGGAAATGTTTTGTAAAAATTATACTCAACGCACACCTGTGAAAAAAAATGTTTTTCTTTAAAAATGAAATTTTACAAAAATAATTCGCTGATGATCCAAAATATTTTCATTTAACTCTAAGAATTTGAACACATTTATGAAGTTTACTTTAATGTAAAGTAAGTGGGGTTAATAATAAAAATTAAAGGCGAGTTTAAGAACCTGGTAATTCTTTTAATCGGAAAATGTTATGAAAGCATACTCATATTTTTTACAAAAATTATTTTTATTGTTGCTTAATATTGCCATGAAAGAAATATTTGAATGTTTGCCCAAAGTTAGATATTTGCTAAGCTCTTCAATTTTCATTTCTAATTTACCAGTTCCTCATTCAAGTTTAATTTTCGAACGGATTGCAGGAGAGAGTTAAAAAGATTATTTTTTGATTAGATATTTATTTATGATAAAATTACTCCCTATTTCATTTAGAGGTTTTCATTCTTCAAACTTTAATTTTCATAAGAATAAAATTTCATAAAAAATCATTTAATTAATATATTTATTAAGAAAACTTTGTTCCTTAAATTTACATACGTGAAACTAATTTCGACTGTATATTAAAATATCATTTTAAAACTAAAGTAAAAAATAAATACTGGTATCCTAATATCAGTAACTGTAAATAAGAAAACAAGTTCAATACAAAGTTTTGCAAAACACAGATTTAATCACCCAACGTGTGCTTCTTTTATAATTGTTATTATAATACCCTGTCAAATATAAAAATTAAATTAAACGATGTTTCCCATATTAAAAATATTTTCCCATATTAAAGTTAAAGCAAACGATAAATAACTACATTGAATATTATCAGCTACATGTAATTAAACTTAAATGCAACGTTAAATTACTTAATTGAATATATTTGAGCTAAATGTCATTAAAATCGAAGCAAACGGTAAAAAATTGAAACGTGACTTGGTACGCCAAAACGCCCCACCTAAGACAATAGCACCTTAGGTGGCTAATCAAAGGAAATAAAGCACATGTGGCTATTTCAATTTAAATAGCTTGTATCGCTCTTTTGTCATTTTTTTTAATTGATACCTTTGAAATCATTAACATACACTCAAGAAAGATTGAAAATGTATTAAATGCATTAATTTATTTTTTAATTGTTAATTATTTAATTTCTCTTTTCATAAAGATCACCTAAAACGTAATGCTTTCGAAAATTCTGCGATTAGCCACAATAGCTGAATGGTCCAAGCTCGAGTTTGTTGAGGGTAAAGATTTAGTGTAGTCGTTGTTTCAAATCTTGGTTACACTATAGATTTCAGTAGACTTGTCACTCCTTACCATTCAAGCTTGTCGTCTCGTTTATCACTGTGATAATGAACCAACCATTCTAGCAAAGCAAACCAGTTGAAATGAATTATGCCATTCTTCTACCGATGTATAAGCTAGCATTGGAAAGCAAGGGACCAGAAGAATCCAGTGAAATTACCCAATTCTCTCTCCCTCACTTTTCCATTTTGGACTTCCATCTTTTTTATTATTTTGTTAGTTGATCAAGTCGTCACACAAATTTCCTCCTGAAATTCACGGTAAAAAGGATGGCGTCTGAGAAATCTAGTGCTTTATGCTTCCCATTTTAGCGCCAACTAGGGGATCCCTGTTTGCTCTCCGCCTAAGTATCATGTTGTGAAAATTGCTTATATAGTTGTTTTCTATCACTCCTTGAATTTTTGGCCTTGAGTTTCGAAACCCCTGTATTATAAATGAAAAGTAAATATCTTAACAACAATTTCAGTTTACAATACACTACAGAATAAAAGTTTTAAAGCATGGTTGCACGTATCAAATGTATTGAAAAAAGCATATAATTCTGTAGGAAATCGATTATATACATTCTCTTACTTTTTATTTGTAACGAAAAGTTTTGAAATATAATTTCTTATTTGGTAATTAATTACATACTTTTTAAAATGATGTGATATAGTCAATAATATCTGAGTGAAATATTAGTAAACCTTAATTTAAAGAAACGAATACGACGAATTTCCTTTTAGAAATTGAATCCTATCTTATGAGGTTTACACACAAGGAAACAAAACACACACACACACAAATACTGAATGAAATGTTCTCTATATATTCCATTTCTGAAGCGTAAAAATGAATAAAATAATCTAGAAAGGACTCAAAATTCTAGAATCCACTTTTCAAAATCTGTTACTTTTTAAGAATTGGTGCAATTCTGACTGTTTGAAGGAATTTTTCTAGATGGGGATTGATGTCGATGGCTATTGAGGATTTTAAGGAGGTAAATTAAACAAAGCCACTCAGTTACATTTTCTTCTTTAAACTTTATTATTAATGTATTTATTTATCTTTTTCGAACACATTTTACACTTCACGGTGACTTTACAAATTCTTTGAATCGTGAAAAGGTAAGCTCTTACCAAAATAATTGGGTTAATCTAAGAAACCTAAAGTTTGAAGAGTTTTCGAACTTATTTAAATTGAGTTTTTCTATTTTTCTTTTGAGAGACAACATGCAGATTTTCCATAAGATTGCTACTTCACTATATTTGACTTATTAATAATTTCATTTAATATGTTGTTTAAATCCTATGGAAGTGAGGTAAAATATTTTCTTTTAACAATGTTTTCTGCTAATATGTATATTATCCTATGATTAATTCATAATAAATCTTGCTTAACATAGTCAATAACAGTTATTTTGAGTTACTTTTCATAAAAAATGGTAAGGACATTAACAAAACGTCATTATGTTATTTTTGTCAATATTTAACGTGATTATTATTATTGAGATTTAATTACTAGAAAAAATATAAATTAATTAAAAATATTCATTAAATATAACTTTTAAAATTTTTTGGAACAATCCAATATGTTCCAGCTCTCTTTTTTATTTTTTTTTTTTGGTAATTAATTAAATTATTTGAGCGTTTGTTGATTGATCCCAAATGATCAAAATGGATTCTCTAGTCCAGGATATATTATTATAATATTTTTACGGTAAATGTTCTAATTTTCTTTTTCCAAACAATCATTAAAAATGCAACACTATTTAAAAGCACTGCATTCAAATATTTCTAATTTTGATATACCTAATTTATGGTGGTTAAATAAATATCATTGTAAAGTTTTCTTTTAATTTCGTGTTTTCTAATGTAAATAATTCGACGTAAAAACCAATGTTTCTAAAAATAACATTTTTATATGGTGACAAAGTTTAATAAAAAAATTATTGAAACATTAGTTAAAACTTGTCGCAAATGTCTAAATATTGCATTGTAGGCAAGTAAGAATGATTCCCAAGGTTTCAGAGCTCTAGCTTGATGGGAATTTAGTTAAATTAACTATCGAAAATTTGATGACTCTCTGATACACACACACTAAGTGAAATACATAAAAGCATTAAAACTAACTAAAATTAGTTCATCCGGTAAATTAAATGGTTGGAATCCGGTAAATTAAATAGTTTAATAAAACCACTCATGGAGTCAGGAATTATTCGGCGGTATTTTGCCAAATGTGGCTATCCTGGTCCAATTCGCGGACTTAACGTTCAGCCAAAAAAAGAAAAAAATCGCCAAGTTTGGTTATTTTTTAAAACGCGCAAAGTGGCTGGGCTGAACTGCATTATTTTAAAAAAAAACATTAGTTAAAACTTGTCGCAAATGTTTAAATATTGCATTGTTAGGCAAGTAAGAACGATTCCCAATATTTCAGAGCTCTAGCTTAATGGGGGAATTCCCATTAAGCTAGAGCTCTGGAGCTTAAGCTTCTAGAGCTTAATTTCTCCCACACACACACACACACCAAGTGAAATACAGAAAAACGTTTTAAAAAGGCATACATTCAAAGGACTTTTCAAATATAGCATCAATGCCTATTTTTTTAAAACATTTTCAGATTATATTTGAAACGTTTTAAACCTAGGAGTATTTAAAAATATATAACTGAGATAACTGTTAGAAACCCTTCGGTGGCTTTAGTTACTTAAAAAAATAAATGTTCCATTTAGTAACAATTATTATTTCATTTTTGTAAGCAGATAGGATAATAAATTATTTAAAGAAAGGAGAATATGTATCATGATATTAAGACGTAAGAAAAGCTCTTTTGTGTTGTTAATCTTAAAGAAATATAGATTTTATATTTTCAATTTAATACTCATCTTTTCCATGTATAGTTTTTGAAAATATTTAAAAGCTTTATTGGAAATTCGTATTTTTTCAAGACATTTTTATGTATTTCACTTGGTGTGTGTGTGTGTCATCGAATTTTCGATCGTTAATTTAACCAACTTCCCATCAAACTAGAACTCTGGAACTTTGGGAATCATTCTTACTAGCCTAATAATGATATATTTAAACATTTGCGACAAGATTTAACTAATGTTTTCTTTAATAATGCAGTTTAGCCCAACCACTTGGCGCGATTTCAAAAATTGACACCAAACTTGGAGTTTTTTTTGGCCCAACATTAAGTCCGTAAAACGGACCACGGTTGCTATACTTGGCAAAATACTGCCAAATAATTCTTGTCACCGAGGGTGGTTGGGTTAAACTGCATTCCAACCATTTAATTTACCGGATGTGTCAATTAATTTTATTTAGTGTTAACGTTTTTATGTATTTCAATTGGTGTGTGTCTGTCTGTGTGAGTATCATTGTGTCATCAAATTTTCTATTGTTAATTTAACTGACTTCCCATAAAGCTAGAGCTCTGAAATTTTGGGAACCGTTCTTACTTGCCTAACAATGCAATATTTAGATATTTACAAACAGTTTTGACTAATATCTCAATAATTTTTTTAAATAAACTTTGCCACCATATAAAAACGTTGGTTTTTTTTTATCTCGAATTATGTTCAATACCATTGTAAGGACTTAAAGAACCTCATTGTTACTTATATAGAAACATTTATAATGAAACAATACATAACAAAGTTATATTTCTTAAAACAAATCAAATGTTTAGCAAAGCATGCACGAAATAAACTTTTAAAAAATTGTATATTAAAAAAGCTAAAACTAATAGGAACTTGGAAAATAAAAACGCAGTTGCGTTTAAATGAGCAAATTAAAAGAGTTCGAAGACCTTTTGAGATTTAAAATATATGCAGAAAATTATAGACTTAAAAATAAGCATGCGCTTAGTCTATTTCGTAAAGATTCTGTAGTACAAAATATATACTTTGAATATTGTACTCATTGTAAGCAAAAACACATCTTTGAACTGTGTAAGTTGAAAATAGTGCTACGTAATGCAAAAAAATAGATTCACAAGTTTATGACGAAAGCAAATGAAAATTATGAGTAGAACAGGTATTTTTTAATACTATATGGATCTCACCGTTATAAAAATATAGTAAAATATTCAATTTATATGTCTAAGGTATTTGTAGTGAAAAATATAAACTTTATATATGTTACACTTAGTAAACATAAAATTGAACTTCAAACTACTTAATGTAAAAAAAATAAATCACGAATGAAAGTGTAAATCCTAAATCAAACAGTGTACAATTCAGATAAAAAAATTTCAACAGTTTGTGATTGAAACGATTACTTTATGAACAAAAGTACTTTCTGAAACTACGCAAAGTAAAAAATAGTAAATAACAAATGAAGGTGTAGATCGAGAAGTGTACATG
>BMAW01064989.1:207607-225253 GCA_019974015.1 Nephila pilipes | reverse complement strand
TATATGGCATAAAAAGATCTTGGTATAAAATATTTTGTAGAAATTAATATATATAAGCCCCGATTATTACCGTAATTCTTTTATATATGTGCATTTAAGCGTTTCTTGTATATTTTGCTAAATATACATACCTTAAGCAATTCAGAATAATATACAAAAATCGTGAAAATCAAAGCTAAATCTTACTTTGAAACTTGATTCCCTCATTAACTCAGTTCAACTGTGATGTACCTAAAAATTTTAATCAAGATTTAAAGAAAAAACATCGAAAAGCTAAAACTTTCTCTCTAGATGTACAGATTCATCTGTTTCTCTCTTTAATGTTGTCTCAGCTTTCTACCCACAGACCATTAAAACTCCTTTGACAATGGTTAGCAAAGTGTATCATTATCTTACATGTCTTGTTAGTGTTTTCCTAACTTTGCAAAAATTGCTTCTTTTTTTTTTTTTTCTTTTAGTTTCGCAAGATACGTCTGCCGTTTTAATGAGAATAGCCTTATGGCATGCCTTTACTATGTAGTTATTTTTCTCCAGACTTTAAAATGTATTGCTGTTGAATTTAATTCAATTTGAAAATAAAATAGTCTTAGCATAATGATCATAATCATTTTTGTTCATTTGCAAATGTTGCGCAATTAAATAGTATAGAATAACTAGTTAAGTCATTAATTTACCTACTTTTTGCTGGAACACTGTAAACGACAAATTCTGTTTTAATAAAAGGGGATAATTTGACTTAAGTATTATTGTATCATTAATGATTTAGTTTTAAAAGGCTTTTATAAATCGACGTTGAAAAATTTGCATAATAGGAGCGAATGATAAATAAAACAAAACATAAAAGGAAGTCAATTAAAATGGGTGAAGTTATATTAGGTGGTCCTAATGCAAATAAAGTATTAGTTACTATATACGTGAAAGCTTTTTAAATAGAAAATTATGCTCATTAACTTGATACTTTTTTTTAAAATTATTCGATATGAAAAAATTATTTACAGAAAACTGGTAACACTTAATTATTTTTCTATTTACTTATCAAATAATTATATTTTAAATTTATTTAATATGTTTCCATTCAAGGAAATTATTTTAAATTAAAAATTTGACGTATTTTTGATATATTTTTATAAATTTGTATGCTTAAAACTATTTGAAAATTTTGATATTGTACTCCACTTGTATACTGATATTGATATTAGAAACTGAAAATTTAATGTGCTCCTGCAAAATTGTGAACCTATATCATAATATTTACTACAAGAGAAAAAAATTGCAGTTAAAAATATCAATTAATTACTAAAATTGAAAAATTATACTACTTTCTTTGTACTTGTCACATTCTATTCCCAAACTAACAATACTCATATTTAATTTTATTAATGAAATAATAAAAATAGTACAGTTAATGAAATAATAAGAAATACAGTTTCCTTGTAGCTTTTTTTAAATTAGCTTCAATTGATAAATTTGAAGAAAAACGTGACTGTAATACAAGGGTGGTTTAAAAAGTACTTGTATTTGAAGATAGATGTTATTATTAAACAAATTGTTGTTAATATTAGGTGTTGCCATCATTACATCATTAGTATGAGTGTGTTGAACAGAGCCAAAACGAATATGATATTGACTCACAAGTTTCTTTTAATTCCGTAATCGTTTGTTGCCAAATTAAAATTTAATTCATCGTGGGAGTTGTCGACGTCATTTTGTGTCAAGTTGTCACCGTCGGTGAGGCCCAAATTCATCATTATGCCTCAAATATCAAGCAAAACTGAAAGCTTTGGGTTGCTTCATGTGAATATTTTCCAAAAAAAAAGGTGAACATGATTGCATATGCCTGAAAAGTAGTGACGAAGAAGTTTTGAGAAATAAAGAGATCAAGATCTTGTGTACGAGCAGCTGGGACTTAGAGACATTTTCTAGTCAATCATGATGCTTATTAAAAACAACTGTTTTCGATGCTATGAGCACCATCGTTTGGAATTTCCAACAGCTTATTGAATAACTGTAGTATGAGTGTGTTGCTTCAAAAGAAATTACAATAAAAGTAGATAACGGGTGTTATGGATATTTCAGTTTTTCATAGTCATAATACTTAAATTTCTTTCACGGAAATTACAAATACAGGATAAAATAAAAGAAAATATTCTAAAAAAATCAGTAATGCAAATTACTATTTTTTTTTTCAAAAATTTCACTTTTTTAATCTTAGTTTTTGAAGTGTTATTATCCTAATATTTAGTATTATGTAAGAGTCATTGTTATTATATATGAATATGGTATTAAATAAGTTATAAACTAAGTGGAACAGTTTAAGTTATGATGCTATTTGTCTTATGCAAGGTGATCCATTTAAAAGAGTGCCCGCTAATTTTTTGAATTATCCACACCTATAATATATGAAGCAAAACTTCAACATCATTACTTATTTAATATATCTATTTTTAATGTGTCGATATCGTTTTCTTTTACTTTCTAAATGCGAAAACTCGTTTTTTAAACATAAATTCTCTCTATTATCATTAATAAATTTAATACAATTCTGCGTAAATGACTTGAGTAAATCGTCGTCTTCTTTTAACGTTTTTATTATTTTTTTATTTTTGAGAGCTCATTTTGTAAGAGTATGAATGGCAACAATAAAAATCCTCTACATGCACTAATTCTTTGATTTTAATGAATTCCGAAGTTTGTGGTGAAAGAGTATTTTTATTCGACTCAATAAAAATACTCTTTCACCACATTCATTTGATTGAGTTATGGCTCAATCAAATTGAGCCATAACTAAATCAAATATAACTAACACTAAAAGGTCAATAGCCTACAAGAACAGACACTAGACAAATCTCTTACAACTATTTATTCAAAAACTTTGCAATTTAATGTTTGATGGATACCTGCTCTCCAGGATAACCCCTAGATAGATTCACCCGTTCAACTAACACCAAATTAAGAGTGTCTTACCAAAGCCTCCCCAGTTGAGGTTGACTTGATTTCTTGACTACACTACGATCACTATCGCCCGTAGCCACTCTTTATCTCGTCACCACTTGTAAAACATATACTCAACGCTAGTACCACTCGAACTCTGTCGTCTAAATTTCCCTTTGCTGATATACCCTCCTATCTAACCCATTTCACTTTATTTCTACCTGCCTCTAATTTGACTAGTCACGTTCCATTTTGGTTGGGAGGAAATATTTATTTGTAGCAATCAATCTCAATTAAAGTCCCCAAGGTTAGTGAAGGGGGAAATACGAATAGTACATCATCACAAGTGTACTTGGAAATAATTCAAACTTTTATTGTTTCAATTGAGATACAGGACAGTTACTGCTGGTTTCAACAAGACAGAGCTACTCTACATACGTCAAACCTAACAGTGAAAGTGCTTAAAGAATTCTTTGATCACCGTTTAATTTCAAAAGGCCTCTTGCCATGAAAAGTCAAAAGACCTCATCCCGATAGATTTATTATGAGGTTATCTCAAAGATAAGTTTTCCAGATAAGTCCTGTAAACATCGGCGAATTAAAACAAATAATAACTGAAAAAATATCGTCAGTACCAACAACGATGTTGCGAAATGTGTGAAAAACTTGATTCGACGTGTTCATTTTAGCATTCAAAATGGTGGCGAACATTTTCAACAATTGCTGTAATGAATGATAAGGCAAAAAATTTGAATTAAATAATGTTTTGTTAAAAATAAAATTGATCATTTCAATCAGATAAATTAATAAACTTTTCTAATTTATAAATATACGCAATTAATAATATATTTCATATTTATTTTCTATACTATTGGAAAAGAAGTTTTATGTTATTCATTTTATAAAAAAATATTTGATTAAACAAATTTACCAAAATATTAACTTATTGAAATATAATTTACTTAATATTTTGAATAGATAAGATCATTAATTAAATTAACCTTGAAGTTTTGATTAATAATAAATTGTTTGTGGATTCAGAATAGTATCCGCTAATGGATATCGGAAAAGAATGGATAAATGAAAAATATAAATCCTTAGGATACTGGAAAAAATTATTTTTCCAAGAAATAACTGGCACAAATTATTTTTGAAAAATCTGATATTACTTTTTATCAACAATTTATCTCTCATTCCATTACTTATTAATTTAACGTAAATGTGAAAGGCATTGCACATAAAAAAAATTACTTTACTCATTACATTTTGCCTGATAATTTTATTATTTTCTGAGATAACAATGAGTAAATCTTAGACTGTAACGGCTTGTAAAAATTACATAAATCGTAATATTACTTCATATTTAAATATAAAAAAAATGGTCCATTTGCGAAAAGGGCAATATTAATTAATTAATTAATGAAATTTGGCATGGGCTGTCGAAAACAATTAGAAATATATTATTGTACAAAAATGTGTAGGTTCCCTGTATTCTATTTCCTTTTAATACTGTATTAACACTAATCCTAAAATGCAGTCTTAATTTTGCGTAAAATGAAGTAAATTCAAAAATTGGATAATGTTATCGTATTAAACTGCAGCATTTTAATAATAATGAATGAATATTAGTGTAATCATTATATTTAATTAATAAGCCTATTAGATTAAAGATAGACTTAAAACATATTTATAAAAATTTTTAGATATTCAACAGTGTCTCATAAATGCTTTAATCTCAAATTTAAGCTTGTAAATTCTTCCCTATAATTTAAGAACTAAAAACTTTTTTTTTTCATTTACTGATGTTGTTATAGATTTATTTACTTTTGATTTCTGATAGTAATAACTTATTTTATTGAATTTTAGCAATGAATTAGATAAAAAAACTCATTTTTAACTTATTTCATACTTTCCCGAACTAATTTATTATAGAATATTTTTAAAAAATTAGATTAACTCTTATGTAAATATATTTTGTTATTAACTATGCCAGAGATATACTTTATTAAAATAATTTTTATCCGTTTCAAACGTTGGCTTCAAAAAAAATTATAAAATTTGCTAAGCTCTTTAACGAAGTATTTGTACATTGCCCCTTCCTGTTCAATGTACAGTTTAAAGGATCAAGAATCCTTTAGAAAGAATAAAGAATTATATTCTATAAAACTGACATTTTTTTTTAATATATTAACTTAAAATTAGAGACAGGATTCATAAGCAATGTAATTTGCGCCTACAAATTTGAAGAACATATAACACATCAATCAATAACTCCCGAGACTAACCCAGAGATGGCGCTCGTAGTAAACCAGTAACCAGGTCTTTCTAGAGTACTAACCTTTGCTTGAAACGTGTCAAAATTTTAAGTCGATCGGACCAGAAACAGCTGAGTTATCGAGGTTGGAGTAAAGTCGTTTTGTAGTTTGTTTAAAAAATGGAAAAAACCGAGTTTCGTGTTCTGATAAAACATTGTTTTTTAATGGGTAAAAACACCGTGCAAGCGAAACAATGGATTGAAAAATGTTACACGGACTCTTGTCCATCAAAAGCAACGATTTGTCGGTGGTTTGCCGAGTTTAAACGGGGACGTACCGACACAAATGACGCGGAACGCTCGGGTAGACCTGTGGAAGCCGTTACACCGGAAAATGTGAGTGAAGTGACAAAAATTATAATGAAAGATCGTAAAGTGAAGCTCCGTGAGATTGCTGAGATGACACAGATATCATATGGAAGTGTATTTACTATCCTTCATGAAAAATTGAGCATGAAAAAGTTTTTTTCCAAGTGGGTGCCGCGATTGCTTTCGATGGAACAAAAACAGCAACGAGTCGATAATTCAGAAAGCTGTTTATCGCTATTTACTCGCAACAAAAAAGATTTCTTGCGGAAAAAAAAAAAGAAAAAAAAAAAATTTTTTTGGAAAAAAAAAAAAAAAGATTTGGAAAATCGTTGGAACGATTGTATCACCCTAAAAGCTGATTAACAAAAGGTGTTATGTTGATGAATAAAAAAAAAATTGCAAAAAAAATGTTGTTATCAATGTTAGTCTCGGGAGTTATTGATTGATGTGTTATTACGCAATCCATCTTATATCAGATATCAAAACTGCTTTCGAATTCCATATAAAAATATACAGAAATATATATTTAAGAATATATACGTAATATTGAAAGCTGATGAAATATTCCCATTTTTGTTGGGTGTTGAATATATTAAGAGGCCGCAGAAAATGTTATTGAAGAAAATGTTGAAGATTTACGATATAAGTGATGTGTGAAAATGGTGATCAGCCTCTATCATTTGCTACAGATATAACAAAATATGATCGGAAAAGTTTAGTTGGAATCATTTGTTTAAAGCAAAGTAACTTTCGTCAATTGGCACAAAAATTATTTATTACAACTGGCGAACAAAATTTAGTTCCTCGATAGATGGTAGATTACCCAAAATAAAGCAAAGTTTACGCAGATAATTGAGTTCCACGGCTTTTAACAATAGCACTTTGGTTTGGTTTGGATAGAGGCAACCGTTGCCCAGTAAAACGAAGAAAAGGATGCTTCAGCTGGAAATCTATTTAAACATTGAAGTACGTGGAACAGTACATTTTTTGTGGGAGAAACGTTCCTCTAAAATGGAGATTCTTCAATAAATATCTGCAGTATATGGGTCACATTCATTGCCATGATAAGCCATTTTGCAAACAGTGTTATGATGCCAATATTTATAAGATGGTTGCGCAGTCTTAACCACCCAATTACTGGGTTAAAGTTATGACTATGAATTATTTCGATTACAAAAGATTTGTCTACACTGAATTTACATGGAAAAGTAAGACCATTAACCCGATCGCTGCCAGCGTATCACAGGCGATACGCTCGTGTTGGCTATTCTGTGCCCAGCGTATCACGGGCGATACGCTAAGTACTACGCGTACGCCCATCATAACAATAGAGATACACTTGATGAGAACGTTTTATTTCATTTTTTTAAAGTTACTATATGGCGTTACAATACCATGAAATCTATATAGATAGGTTGTTTGGAGTGTTGACCTTGGTGATATGGGCTTGAATTTCACTTCTGGCTACCAAGAGGGGGTAGTTGTTAAAATCACGTGTTGCGACGCGGCTCTTTAAATGTAATGACATGATTTAAAGGGTGCACTTGCTTTCGGTTTAATTTTTTTCTTTCTTGCTTGCTTTTTAGAAGTTCGAAGGATAATTTATGGCCCTTTTTGGGGGTTAGGGCTTTTGGTAGCAGATGTTCTCAGTTGTTCATTTCCTTCAGTCAGTTTTTATTTGTACAGACAGTCATGACGAAAAGAAAGTGTTTATCTGATACTGAGATATGCGAAATAGTAAATGAATGTGACAGTAATGTTAGCGAAAATAATTCAAATCTGTACATAGACATTAAAGTAAAAAAAAAAAAAGGACTAAGATGTGCCCTTTGCTCAAAATCTTGCGTGAAGCTTCAAAATATGTGTGTGAGAGACATGTGACGTTGTACTACGCATTGAATTTTTTTTTTATAAATATATCATACAGTAAAATAAGATTTATCTTTTATTTCTATATATTCCATATAATGGTACATCATACACCGTGAAATTTATGTATCATATGTAAATATATTTTGCATTTTCTTAAAAATGTGAATTTTTATGTAATTGTATGTATAAAACATTCAATTATCGATAAAACCTTTTCTTTTGTATATATTAAGTTTAATGCATTTTATATAATATATGTAAATACCAAAATATTTTAATAAATAGCCGTTTTTAGAGAATTTTTTTCACGAATTAGGCTTGATATCTAAAATCGTCTGGGTACAGCGTGACACTCTGCGGTAAGAAGCCGCGTCCCAGAGAAGCACTTCTTTTTTCCATCTCCGGTAGAGAAAGGGTTACAGATGAGTCTTACTGCGAAGCAATAAAAGTTTGGGAAAAGCTGTAAAACACTAACTAGATAGCAGAGCAGCCTATATCAATTGATTGCATACCCCCCAACGCAAAAACGCTTACTTCTGCATATCTAACTAAAACAAACGCACACAATTCACGACAAGTGATATCCTAGCACACGTGGTGACGAGACCCGCCACTCAACATGAGACACAGGATGACTCGAATTGGAAACTGTTCCATGAAAAAAAAAAACTTCAATTGAACAGGGTGGGGATGTATGTCATTTGCAGTAATGGCTGAAGAAAAGCAAACTTCTATTCAAATATCAATGATTTTATTTGTACCGTGACGATGATACTGGAGGGGGAGTATGAAGTGACTCTCTTCTGCTAAAGCACCAGATGCTAAAAATGCCTTACTAACTAGCCCGAATTGAGCGTCCTCTTTAGCCTGTTGGGTTGGGCATGACAAAACTCGTGACCTATTAACTTTCCTTCGGACTCTCTTGTCCAGGGTTCGAAACAATGTTTTCGCTTCACGATGTTCACAATTACTTTAATAACGTTGTACTGCTTTGTAGAATAATTACTAAGCCTATCTACAGAGAAAATCTGTAGGAATCTGATATTGAATAGACTTTAAACAATAATTTAACAATAAGTTACAATAAAAAATGTTGAATAAGTGTTTCTTGAAAATTAACAACATGTGTAGTGTTAGTGCAATTTGGTCAAAAGTGTTACAATTCTGCTTTATTACTGCAATTCTGGTTACAATGTTACATTGTGGGAAGAAATTAAAATAATCGTGATTAACACAAATGGTGGAAAGTGTTTAACATATACCACTGGGAATTTGACAAAGTAATTTAAAATTAAATTCAAACTAGCTTTTAGAAAAATTTACTGTTAAGTCTAGAGGTTATGTTCGTAGCCTCTCTGTAGAATGGAATTCTTTTAAGTTTAAATTAACCAAAAGCAAAATGATCTATGAAAATTACAAAATAGCTCTCAAGAATTAATTATTAAATAATATATATGAAACAAAATATATTCGGCGAAATTTAGCAGTTTTTCGATGGAAAAAAGAAGTAATAATTTATGTATCCAAGGCACAAGTATTTAAAACTAAACATGAAAGAAGTATACTTCCAAAATGTTCCATCCAGAGTTCAAACTCAGGAGTGATGTGAAGAATTCAAATTCAATTAGAACGGTGTATTATTGTGATAGAGAGATTTGATGGAATTAATTTTCGAATATGATTGCTAATCGAGACTCAATTCTATTCAATTAATTGATTAATTAACCCTGTTACAGAATATAAGAAATGTGTTATCAGCATAAAAAGAAAGGATTCACAGTGTAAAATCTCAACTGGGTGGCGAAAAAATAAACGAAAAAAAAAATCCGCCTGAGGAATAAAATCTTCTGCGACACAAAATAAAAAAAGTGTCATTGATTTCCAATAAAACTACCTCTAAAAGCGAAGGTAACACTAGAAAATTCTTTTTTTTTGTCTCCTTCTACTTGATGAAAAAAGAACAGAAGAATAAATTTTCGATTTGAGAAATAATAAAGTTGCAGGTCGCAAAAAAGTTAAATCTGTGTATGACAGAAACGATGATTTCTTTCTATTTCTTCAACGAAGCAAAAGCGTAGAGGAGCTGATAAATGACATTTTACTCATTACTTTCTTGGTTGTTTTTCTGCACCTCTATCTTATCTGTAACTTTGACCTGTTGGAAAGTTTCCGCTTTTTATTTTTATAATTTTCTTTTTGTCGAAACAGACAGATAATGCCGCATAATTATTAAATTCCGATGAAAATGAAGTTGGTACCTCAACATAAATCAATGTGATCGTTAATTTTTATCTTTGAAAATAATCGACATAAAAAAATGGATATCCCTTTTTTTTTGTTGAAGAATGGCTTCAAAAGAATAAATTATAGGCATATTGTCATATATCTCGTTTTTTCTCTCTCTTACACACAAACGCGTACACACAAAAATGGTAGTAAAATATTCAAACTATGATTTGCCCAATCTTAAATCTAATTCTTATATCTTTATATTTATTAAAATCCCTCAATCAATAAGGCAATAAGATAAAGTTATGTAAAGTTATTATAAAATTATTTTGAAAGGTACATGGCATGGAATTAGATTTTAATAAGGAGCATTTATACAACTGCTAAGTAAAAATAATAGTAAATTTTTTTTTAAAACGTTTTTATGTATTTCTCTTGGTGTGTGTGTGTGTATGTGTATGCGTGTGTCATCAAACTTTCGATCGTTATTTTAATCAACTTCCCATCAAGCTAGAGCTCTGAAACCTTGGGAATCGTTCTCGTTCACTTAACAAGGCAATACTTAGACATTTGCGACAAGTTTTAACAAATATTTTATTTAATAATACAGTTTAGCCCAACCATTTTGCGCGATTTCAAAAATTGGCACTAAACTTGGCGATTTTGTGTGATTGAACGTTAAGTCCGTAAAACGGACCAGGGTTACCATACTTGGCAAAATACTGCCAAATAATTCTTGTCGCTAAGGGTGGTTGGATTAAACTGCATTCAAACCATTTAATTTACCGGATGAATTAATTAATTTTAGTTTTAACGTTTTTATGTATTTCACTCGGTGTGTGTCTGTGTGTGTGTGTGTGTGTGTATCAGTGTGTCATCAAATTTTCTATTGTTAATTTAACCAACATCCTGTCAATCTAGAGCTCTGAAATTTCGAGAACCGTTCTTACTTGCCTAACAGTGCAATATTTAGATATTTGCGACCAGTCTTAACTAATACTTCAATATTTTTTTTAATAAACTTTGCTACCATATAAAAACGTTGGTTTTATTTCGAATTATTTTTGTTTGCTTCTGCAAACAGAAGCTAAAGTGTCAATGTGCATCGTCTAATTTTAAAATATTTTATTGAATTAATAAGATTAATCGATTTATATTATTTATGTAGTCTACACTAAACATAAAGTGTTTTTTTAAAATGCGACATTATGGGAATATTTTTGATGATCGCCAAACCAGATATTTGATATCGTTTTGTTCTCCATTAACTTATAAGCTATTTGATTTTATGATCGAATTTGTCATTAAATTTCCGTAACAAATATATCAAGATCTAACTTAAAAATTCACAATGCTTTATTTTTGAATGAATTTTTTTAAGAAAAAAACTAAAATTCCTCCCCTAAATACATAAATTTATATTTTTATAGTTACTCTGAGTTGTTTGAAAATTACTATTAATTCAACATTTTTATTATTCCTTATTTTTCATGGAAAATCTCAAATTAATTTGAAATATTTAAATGACGGAAAAAATTAAATTGCTTATGCTTCTCAAAACTGACTTTCTGCTCTCAGTGGATTCATAATGTATCTTTTATAGATATATATGTGAGATAAAGCATCTGAAAAAATACAGAAAGTGATAATATGGGATACCATAAATATGTTAATCTTATTAATAAAAATATTATGAAAAAATTATTTTACTATTTCAGTTTCATTTCTCAACCAAAATGATACACATCTTATTCATATAACATTTACATCATATTCATACAATTATTTAAATTAAAAATAGTTCACAACTATTAAAAGTAATTTACAGTTATGTATTGCTCAGGCTCTCAAAATGCTATGCGTGTATCATATTAGGGTGAACATAAGCTATTAAGAGAAGTCAAATCATTGAAACGTGTATGAAATTTTGTTTCTATGGAATGGCATCTCTTAATGTCATTTAAGGTTTATTAAAAGTCAGAGTAAGGAATTTTAATTTTTTTTCTTTTGTTGTAAGAGAGAAATAGATATAGAGTCTTAATACTTTTCTTAGTTAATACTTTTTTGAAGTTGGAAATAAAAGCTCACATGATTTAAAAGGATGACACTTATACGTCAATAGAAAGCAAATTACTTTATTTTACTTAAGGGGACTTAGTACCTTACGAAATCAAAAGTAGAACATTTTGACAAACTTTTTCGATTCTTCATAAAACAACAATTTTTGCTCGTTTCAGTATGAAACTTTGCCTGTTTGTGTATTAAAGTGCATAGTTTAAAATATTGGGTCAAGTTTTGCTATTAAATTATTATATTTTCTTATACAACATGAAATATGCGTACAAAATTTTAAAAATAAATTAGCTTACCTTACGTTACCCATAAGATACCTTTTGAAATATGTACGGTAGAACCATAATTCTTATACCAAATTAAAGCTAAATAATGACCTTATTCTGTAAACCTCAAATTTTAAAATTACCTTACATTAAAAAAAATTGAAAAATTAAAAAAGTTATCAAGTTTGTATTTTGTAACTTTTTTTCCATGTATCATGTTATAAAATAAAATCTAATCATCCTATTAACAAAATTGAGGTTCACAGAATAAAGATTTACAAGTACAACACTCGTGTAAAATTTTAAAGCTCTGCATGCAAAAGATTTTTTTTTAATCCTGTGGGAAAGTGTGAAAATAGCAAATTGAGAAAAAGAGGTTTGTTTACATTGCATTACATAGAACAAGCCACTTTAGACATTTACATTTTTTGTTGCACAGGACGAAATAATTGTCGGATTTTGACGCGGTTTATTTTAAAATGCTCCTAAAATTCAGCACTATTTTTTAAAATCAAATTTGAAAAATGGAATTTTTGAAGGTGCAAAGGTACTAAGTCCCCTTAAAAATGTTTACTTTTATGTTATTTTAAAATCAAAGCTATGCATTAACCATTACTTAACTGTTTAATTAAATATTGTTACAAATATTACAACTGTGAGTGTGGGTGTATACGAGTGTAATTAGTCCAACACGGATGATAATGACAAGTGGCACTTTATTCTTAAATGTTCTATAAAAGAAGGAACACAGTTAGCTGATCTTGGACAATTACATAACACGCAGAAAACAAAGCACTTGTGCATATTAGAGACAGAAAGACATAAACAAAAATAGCACTTCTATTGACAGTCACATTTGGATCCACAACCTTCAGCTCATCAGCTTTCTAGTTCGTATTACGGTCAAATCTCTGCCATACTAAGTTGCACTTCTAAGGCACACTCCCACTTTTTTCAGTCGACTCTGGCTGCTTTCATAAATTCAATCGGCAGATCCACTTCCAAGTGTCTGTAGCTTCCAGTCGATATCCGGTTTTTCAAGCATATTACAAAGTCAGATTCTGCTGTCTCAGGTTTTTGGAATACTTGCACTTTTCCAGTTAAATGTGAAGTCAAAGGGAAAACTAATGCTGTTTGTACGTAATGAGAATTTAACTGGAGTACTTAGCCCTGTTGGGCTTTAATCTCCGATTTGATAATATTGCTTGATTAATTTAAGTGTCCTGTGCAATTGGGAATTTATGATAATTAAAGTTAAAAGAATTAAAAACTAAATAAAAATTAAGTGAAGTTTAAAAGTAACAGTAAAATTTAAAGTAATACATGATAAGTTAAAAATTACGTGACGATACTATTGAGAATGCTGATAGGGGTGGGGGAGAACAGGGTGAAGTGCGTTTGTCCAATCAGGAGGCAGCTGAATCTGAAGGGGGAGTGACAAGATGTGGGTTTCAACGAGTGACCCAGTATCTGTGTTCTGATTGGTTTAGAAATTTGGAGGGTAACTGACTATAAATTGGCAAGTTTTAGGTTGGAAGTGTAACAAATCTACGAGTTCTGGGGATGCGGTACTTGTATTTCATATCTTTGTAGCTACGGGTTTCAAGGATAGAGGGATTTAAAAAATTATTAATATTTATTTCAAATTTTTCGCTCATATTTGTGATATGGTCTTTTATGGTGGGAAGGTCTATTGAGTTTCGAAGGTCCTCATTTCTCATGACTATCTTGCATTGCAAATCGTTCGCATGATGTTGCTTTGCAAGATTTCTAACTTGTTGTAGTGCATCTGAGCTGTATGCCTCCAGACGGGAAAAGCGTTGGTAATGATTGGGCGTAGAAGTTGTTTATATACAAGCATCTTATGATTAAAGTCAAGTGCAGATTTCCGACGAATTAATGGGATAATTTTATTCACTGCTTGTCGGAACTTGTTTTGAATTAGTGTGATGTGTTGGCTGAAAGTGAGAGCTTTATCTAGAATAATACCGAGGTATTTTGCTGACTAGGACCGTTTTATTTCTCTGTTATGTAAATAAATGTTGATGATTGGAGTACGATGGCTTCTTACAAAGAGGACGACTTCCGTTTTTGAAACGTTCAGTACAGTACACGTTAATATTGTTAAAACGAAACGAGCTATAATGATATGGTTAGATTATTGTATAGCAAAGAAAATATACATGTATGCAGAATCTTATTAAAATCATGAGCATTTTACAGGAACTGAACATTCTGATTCAAAACGAACCGGGCATTCAATTAATGTATGCAGAGAATTGTTACAAATGCTAAAAAAATAAATGTTACTCTCTATTATGTTTTTCAAGGATTCGAGGCTTCAAATTATATTGAGGCTGCCAAGAAATTTCAAATGCATGTCCATAAAATTATCGATAAAAGGGGATACGCACCTGATCATATTTTTAATGTTGAGAAGACAGCATTGTACATGAAATAACATCCATCTCAAACCTACATTTCAGTAAAAAAATGAAAAGCTCATTTCAGGTCTTAAAGCTTCGAAAAACGTATCACATTCCATATGTGTAGCAATCTATCAGTGAATTTATTAGCAAAACCTGTGATGATAAATTGTTGTTCAACTCCTTGAGCTTTCAAAAATATTACGGTGGTAAGTATTCTGTCAAAACTTAGTTTTTTTTGAAAAAACATATCACGTTTATAAATTATTATTTTTAATTTAGAATTAAATATTTTATCTTAAAAATTATTTTTGAATTTTGTTTATATCTTGTTTAGACGCTGAGTTACAGCTATTTTAATTTTACTATTAATTGATCAAGAATTTCTCTGGCAATAAAGGCTCTAAAAACGAATTTTTTTACATATTTTATTACTTCAAAACACACAATCTCAAAATGTTATGCATCAATGAGCATGCATTTTATATATGTACTATTAAAATACATATACATAAAATAGACTATTCTCGACATTTTATATTGAGTAGAAGGTTTCTTTTTTTTTAAAATATTACAATAAAGTGAACAAAACATTACAAATAACGTTTAAAAAATTTCAGTGTAAAGATCTAGATCCATTATAGTTTTCATCTTATATTATCAAAATAATAGTTCACTTTTAGATAAGTTAGATAATGTTATATTCGGTATTATTCAATTTAAAAAATATCGACATAATTATTTATTTATTTGAATCAGCCTGTTTTGCAAAATAATTTTAATTCTTGCTTATATTTGTATAAAATGCCTTTATGACAGTAAAATGATGCCCTAATAAAACTTTTCTTACATGATTTTCTAATTTTGAAGCTTTATAAGGTCATAAAGTATGCATTTGTAGACAAAATTTAGGTTAATTAAAAACATTTTCTTCAAAGAGTTAATATTATCATAAGATAGCTGAATTGCATGTATTACGGAGAGCTAATAAAATAATTCAAATGTTATTTAATTACTTTATAATTATTTTATTCCACAAATAAAAGATCATATAAATGAAGTAATTTAGTTCCAAAGTTTTGTTGACTCTTCATAATGCTAATAACCATAGTAAAAATCTAAGCCAAACAAAAGTGAAAAAATAATTTTCTTCCTCTTAAATGTTTTTAATAGATACAACTACTGGACCACGGATTCCTCCTAACTTTCAAAACGTACAGCTTAGGATAGTTTTTTCTAGCCATTTCATTAGATTAGAAGTGATAAATGTAAAATTCTTCTATGAAGTTCGAAAGATTTTTCGATTTTAGATTAAATTCTACCTGGCTCATTAGCTTGTTCGAAAATGAACCATTAACACTTCATGCATATAGGAATAAAACTGCCCTCAAATGGTTCAACGGAAAATGATATTTCAGCTTTACTTACAGAAATAGCGAACATTGGTTCTTGTTTGAGCTACGAGGTATTTGCAGATAAAAATCATGAACATACAGAAGATCTTCAGGCAGATAATTTCAATTAGAGAAATTGGTGCTCTAATTTGGTGAGTTTAACTCAAAAGCATTGGTGAAAAAAAACGAGACAAACATATTTATTTTAAAGTTTAATTATGATACAAAAAAGGGCTGGATTTAGCTTAGTTATTACTGCGTCACTTAAATCAATATCATTCTTCCGCGATATGCAGAGAAAAAAATTAAAAGAAAATTATCTTCCCTTATAACCCCTTATATCTTCTTCAACTTGCGCCGGAGAGCAGCTCATTTAATATCATTCGCATAACTCGATAACATGCGTCTATCCTGAAGATTGCATAAATATCGGGCCATTCTTTCTTTGTGTTGCATTTTAAGTGCCGTGTAGTGATTATGCACTCATTTTTAGTGTTTTTCAAGTCTCTGCATGACTTGAAATATTGCATACGTGAGAAATCTACAAGTGGGTAATTCTTTATTCTAAATTTAAATTGATTCTGATATGTAATTTCTAAATTTGTTTTCATTTCCTTGTACACCATGTTTGTATTTTTTTATATACATAGTGCGTTGAACTTGCAAAATTTTGATGTTTTTGTTTTATTTTTTGAATTTTTAATAACTTCTCTATTCAGACACACACATATACATATATATCTATGACTTTGTAGAAGAATAGATCATAGAGGGCGCTGCCTCTACTGCTGAATGGAGCTCGCTCTAGAAGGAGATTGGATAAGAGTTCTCGAAACGAGGAAGACGCCCTTGTTGATGTCTCGTAGATATATAGACGATTGGTTGTTGTAGAAGTTAAACACGATTACTTCTATTTTTAAATGTTATTGCGAAATGTCTCATCCAGTGTAAGTAAGTGTTAATTTGAAACGTCAATATTAAATGTGTGTGCTTAAATTCAAGTTCGATTCTTTAATTAGAATAATTAGTAACATCGGCCATCTCATATATATATATATATATATATATATATATATATGTGCCACGATGGCTATTCAGATAGTAAGGAACTACGGAATAAAAAGAAACTAAGTACAAGAGAAAATTTATTATATATAAATCAGAAGAGATGCCTAAAAATTCTCCTTTCTACCTAGTCTAAACAAATTGAAGCACTGATCATCGCGGTAGACAAGCTTTGAAATTCCTTCGTCATAGAATTCTGCCGCCTGCGATCTCAGCTACTCAAACAATTTCAAACAACAAAGTCCGTGAAACTTGTGGAAAACTAAGCGAAAGCTCCGTTATTGTGAAACGGCGGTTTTCACGAATCTGTTCATCAACTTTAGCGACCAGTTCTTCAGTCACAATGCTATGGCGTCCACTCTTCTCTTCATCGTGAACGTTAGTTCGGCCATTTTTAAACTGAATGTACCATTTCCGAATGCAACTTTCATTTATTACGTTGTTTCCGTACACTTCACACACTTACCGATAAATTTCCATAGGTTTTAGGTTTTTTGCCAACAAAAACCGTATCACAGACCTCACCTCGCAACTGGAGGGATTTTCAATTGCAGCGCACATTTTAAATTTGAATATCGAAAAAAAGGGGCAGCGTGGAAATGTTCCCGTTGTGATGGCTGGACACCGACTGAGATGCCGAGCACGCAGACACCAAAATATACGCGATCGACGTCGATATACGTAGTATAGTGAGTAAGACGGAAACGTTCCTTGCTTTCTTAATACCCCTCGTGTGTGTATATATATATATATATATATATATATAT
>BMAW01064989.1:151266-173437 GCA_019974015.1 Nephila pilipes | reverse complement strand
TATATATATATATATATATATATATATATATATATATATATATATATTCAGACACAATTTAAGTCCAAAAATATTTCTACTTTTCTGAGATTATTTTTTTTATTTGTTTATTTTTTCCGGATCCTAAAGCCGAGTACTATGTTTGGCCAACGCATTTTCTGGTTAATCTGCTATTGCTCAAATTCCTCATGAAAAGTCATGAGGACTCTTAGTCCTCATGGATAACCTCAGCGTTCAAAGTTATGATGTGGAGGTTAATGTGTTTAATAATAGCTAGTCTTCTTCGATACTGAGACCAAAATAGAAAATTACGAGATCTTGAAGCAATATCTTTCATGGTTCTTTGAATGCAATGTTATTCAACAATGAATATAATATTTCTGCTCTTTAAATTAGATTTATTTTATGCATCTCTATATTTCTTCTAGTCAGTATTTAATTTCTTGAATTATTTATGTCTCTATTCTAAGAACATAAATGAATTTCCTCTCTTCTTTTTTAAATAATGCTAATCTTATAAAAAGATGTCATAAATGAAAATTAGTCCTTAACATTTAAACTGATAGCACAAACAAGTGATATATTTTAAAATTTTATCCTGTGATATATTTTAAAATTTTATCTCCTGTGTCCAGCGTATACGCTCCGCGTGTGTCTTCTACGGCCCAGCGTATCAATAGAGATACGCTCGATGAGAACGCTTTATTTGATTTTTTTTTAATGTTACTATATGGCGGTACAATACCGAGAAATCTATATAGATAGGTTATTTGGAATGTTGACCCAGGTGATATGGGCTTGGATTTCCCTTCTGGCTACCAGGAGGTGGGGGGGCAGTAATTGTTAAAAGCACGTGCATCGGCGCCACTCTTTATATGTATTGACTTGATTTAAAGGGTGTACTTGCTTTCGGTTTGCTTTATTCTTTCCTGCTTGCTTCTTAGAAGTTCGAAAGATAATTTACAGCCCTTTATGTGAATTAGGGCTTTTGGTAGCAGAAGTTCTCATCTGTTTGTTTCATTGGGTCGGTTTTATATGTAACGATAGTCATGACGGAAAGAAAGTATTTATCTGATACTGAGATTTTCGAAATAATGAATGAATCTGACAGTAATGTTAGCTAATATAATCCAAATCTGTACATAGACATTAAAGGAAAAAAAATGACTGAGATATGACCTTTGCTCAAAATCTTGCGTGAAGCGTCAAAATTTCTGTGTAAGACATCTGACTGTGTACTATGCAATAATTTTTTATATAAATATACCATACAGCAAAATAAGATTTATCTCTTATATCTATATATTCCATTTAATGGGACATCATTACACCTTGGAATTTTTGTAACATACGTAAATATATTTTGTATTTTCTTAAAAGTATGATTTTTTACGTAATTTTATTTATAAAACATTTAATTTTCGATTAAATCTTTTTTTTTCTTTTGTAAATATTAAGTTTTATGCATTTTAAATAATATATGTAATTACCAAAATATTATAATAAATTTTGGATTTTAGAGGAATTTTTTTCACGAATTAGGCTTAATTTCTAAAATCGTCGGAGCACAGCGTAATACTCCACGGTAAGGAGCCGCGGGTCCAGAGAAGCAATTCTTTTTTCTTCCTCCGTTAGCGAAAGGGTTATTGTAGCTCAACTGGATTTAACTGGTCATAAACTGAATTCATATTTTGAATATATTGTTATGTCTTGAAATTATCTCTTGCTCTCTCTGTATACCTTAACAAACTTTATCTGTTTTTGACCTTCTTCTTTGTCAACCAAATTTTAACTTTCTTCAATTTTTTCAAAAGTATAGATTTCAATTACATCTTGTTCAGTGCTATATAACCATATTTGGTTTTTATATTTTTGAAATTTTTTCAAACTTCTAGACCTCAATTATGCAGTATTAATCGCAGAATAGCCATATCTGCATCGTTGTCATTAAACTTCACCCAATCACTCCCTCGCAGTCTATTCTTTAATGTGCACAAACAAATTTCAGCCACATTTTAAAAATTCAATGACATGTGAACATAGAATGATTAAGCTGCCTCCAAATTTATTGGAACACTTTCTGTATTTATTAAGATGTACGTTTCCCTTCCCAGTCTTCACAAGGAGGGATTGAAGCAACGCATATTCGTGACCATATGGCAATCACAATAACAGATGCCTTTTAAGTGAACTGTGCTATTTGTTTAGTTGATCCATCTTGAACATGATAAATCAAAAATACCATATTGGATCATTCTTCTTAACGACTTTTACGATATTCTTGATAAAAGGAATACGCAGATCTTCGAACAATCCTTTAATCCATGGGGTTGATCGTATAATTTCATCGTCCTTTAAAGATAGCAATTGCGAACTATAGACAGAAATAATTTCGATTATTTCTTCTCTTTTTTCCAGCAGCTCTTAAAGCTACGAATCCCACAATCTAAAAGCTAAAAGAAAACTTGAGGAAAAATTGTCATGAAGTTACATTACATTTTAACAATTAAAATGTAACTAAAATTATAAAACTATATCAAAATTAAGGGAGCTACATTAGGATATTAGCTACAAAATTCGGATATCATATCTTTGGAATTAAAAAAATTGTTTACAAGTTCGACAGCTTTCGACAACAACAATGCCAGCAGTTAAAATGCCTAACTAAAACAACGGAGACATCTCTTTTAGCGTAGTTGGTAAGAGCGCAGTAAAAAGAGACTGGTAACATTCTTCGGTCCCGCTGATTCACTTCAAGGCTTTGGTACTTCAACGCCAAATAAAACTCTCCCCTTCCAAGTAGTCGCAAAAATCTAACGCCGAAGATGTGACCCTGGAGTTGAACACTAGATGGTAGCACAGCCTGAAACTACCGGTTGCTTATGTCTCAGACGCAGAAACATTTGCTTCTTTGTGTCTATTTAAGACAATCTCACATAAATTATAAGTAGTAATATTCTGGCAACGGCATGCGCTTCAAAGAGATCCGCCTCTGAACTCGAGACACCCGATGACGTCAAATGGAAACTGTTCCAAGCATAATTTCAGGGGATAAGTTTAACAGGGAGGGGATATGTATCAATTGCAGTAATGGCTGGAAAAGGCGACCTTCTCTACTAATATCAATGTTTCTCCTCGTATCATCACGATGATACAGAAGATGGATAATGCTGTGGCTTTCTTCAACAACAATGCCAGAAGTTAAAACGTATTTATAACTAACTCGAAAGAGATGTCTCTTTTAGTCTAGTTGGTAAAAGGGCAGCAAAAAGAGACAATTCATTTTTTTTTTTTTTTTTGCAACTAGTGTTGCATAGGCCACTGTCTCTCCACGGTCAACTGTCCTCCCTGTCCATGGGCTAGAAAAACACATAACGCCGAACAAGAAAAAGTTTACTCGAATATCAGATACATTTTACAAACAATCCTACAAAGTATACATTTACCCTAGGTATAAATATTTATTTTTTATGACTACGATCGTAATTATAATTCATATATGACTGAAACTTATATCAGGTTCAAAAATGTATTATTATGAATATGATTACAAATTCAGGCATTTAATTTAGTGTTAATTAATCTAACATTTAATTGGTAAGTATAACTAAAGAATATCAACTTCTTCACGAATAAATAAGTAGAAATTTCGTAATCAAACAAACTCACAAAACAAAATTTAACTACCCAGTTTCAGGTGGTAACATTAAGCGATTATTTAAATCAACACTTTAAATATTTCCTGCCAAACTCTGAAATATTTTCATGGAATTTACTTGATAAGTGTACGTCGCCATACCTCCTAAAAATCACGGAAGAATTGATGATGTATAAGGACTCTCACGCTTCATGCTTTCCTTTACAGCACAGTCTCGCAGTTCAAGGCTTGCTCTCCCTTTTTGCCCACTCGGTTGAAAACTGCTAGTTTAGATATTTTCTATCACTCCTTAATTTTTTACCCATGAGTTTCGAAATACCTATATTAAAATTAAGAAGTTATATGTTAGAATAAAGAATAACCATTAGATTTACTATATCGGAAACGGAATTTATGATAGGCCTAGTAATATATCGTTAGGAAATCCATAAATATGCATCAGGCATGCATTGTTATTTCTACCATATATTCTAACAGAGATATTTCACTAAAATCCAAAAACGGCAGACCAACCCATGTTTAGTAAATCGAAAGAAAAACTGTTTTTGTTCCTTCCAAACTTTGCATGGAAGCTTTCTCCCGCTTTAAAATAGGAAATATTGTGCCGGGAAAACACTCTCAACTTTAAACGGGGAGGAAAGCGTTTCAAATAGCATGGAAAATATCCCTCAGAGATACAATGCATCTCCAAGCAAGAGCATTCTTTAAAAGAGAATGGCCCTTTCCTATTTATTCGAAAAGAGAAGAAAAGAATGTTACTCTTTTCAATCCAAAGATTTCTCCGAAGGAAAAAAAAAAATCTACGATTTGTTGCGAGACTTAACGATGTGCGCATTGCAGGGTATAAAGAATCAGACAATGGTCATTGTATTGATTCGATTTATTCCACGTTTCTCTGATTTTTCACAAGGTCCCAGTTAGGGAAAGAAATTTTTGCTAACGATGTTGTTTGTACCAACTGTATAGGCTGTGAAATCAGCAATCTTTACGTTCTTCCTATATTCTGACTCGCAATTTCTTTTGTACCTGTCCGTGGGAATAATAATGCACAAGATGTTTCCATCGAGCCTTAAAACAGTTTGGTATTCCATAACCTTGTCTGGAATAGTTTCGAAGCACATGAATTCATGAAAAATAATAAGAAAGAGCCAAAGTTTCATTTTTACCATTTAAAGTAAGAAGTTTTGAGTTCTGATGACATACGAAATCAATTCAGTATATAGTTTAAATTCTATGTTAAATTTTTTAACCTCGTATAAGTAAATTTTATTTTTTAAGTCAAGGTTTTAAACTTCAATTAACATTATCTATACTCATGTACCATTTATTAGTATAAACGTCATACAGCAACTATGCAATGATGATATATAAGAGATGACAAATAAAGGATGACAAACGTGATAGTATTTGATGATTTTCACTTTAATTGGTCACAATCTTTGAAATTTAATGCAAACTTTTTCATTATTTTTAAATGATGACATGCTTTATTTAGTCTGGAAATATTTCACAAATTATCTTTAAATTTCGCCAGAGATTCTATTGTTTTGTGTGTGAGGGTGATTCAAAAAAGTACTCGTATTTCAAGTTGGATGGCGTTATTAAGGTAAATTATAGTTTCCATTGGGTGCTGCCATCTGTTAAGCGAAACCAGAAGAGAATCAAACATTGATTTATTAGTTAGGATTTGGTACTCATTCGCAATCAAATCAAAATTTGTTTGCTGTCGAGTCGAGTGTTAGATGTCATTTTGCGTCAAGTTCTCAAAGTCAGTAAGCCCTGGATTCATTAAGGTAAATTGTTGTTACCATTGGGTGCTACTTTGTATTAAACGAAACCAAAACAAATTAAACATTGATTTATGAGTTAGATCCCTTTCAGTGGCGGTGGTATATTTTTTATACCACATATGTAGATAGTTAAAATTCTTAGTAAAGTAGGCTTTTTTCCCACACATTTATCATCACATGGTAGCTTATAGTTTTATTTACATAAATTAGATGGCAGAACCATGCAGAATAATTATTAAAATTATTGCTTTGATTCTAATGAAAGCTCCTAACAAGTGGTTGTTTTATGTCTCACAGAAATCTTTCTGAAATGATTTGAAAATTTTAAATTCATGAGCTACCCAATCTTCATGTTTGAAACTTTATATAAATACTATTAATTCCTCAAAACAAAATATATAAAGTATTTATTTATCACTCTAATTTAAGTGGTATCATAATTATACCACCACCCTTCTAGAGCTCATAGGTGTTAATGAGCAACAGATGGCAGCACTGAAAATTTCGATTCAGACTGATATGTGACGGTTCGCTTTGTTTCAGTGAAAGACAGAAGTCATAAATATGTTTCAGAATTCCAGTGTGGAAAAAATCAAAATTATTCTCCTAAGAAAAGAAATTTAAAACAGGAATAGAAATTAATCAACACGGTGTATGTCCCCTAAAAAAAGTAATCTGAAAAAAAAAAAAAATAAGAGGTAAAAAAGGATATCTGAAAACCAAAACTATTGAAAAAAAAAATCGAAAAAAAGCCTTTCAAGGCATCTAAGACAGAACAGGCTAGAAATAGCAGATTAGAGATATGTCGTATTTGATAGACATGAGACTTGTTAACGATCATGGATATAAAGTGTTCGTATGAGATAAAAATAGATGATAAGCTACCGTAACAGACGATACGCAAAAGATGAGCGGGAATAGGAACTCATTGCCTCTAGCGGTAGACTTTATTATTGGGTCTAAATAAATTGATATACGAATCATTGGCAATTGGCATTACAAAAGATACAATGCAGCAAAAAGATACCCGCTTTGTAAGAACAGAGTCCTCGGCGTTTGGATGCCAAAATCCTGTAAATAATTCAGAGTAAGAAGGTCTGGCCTTTTTTTTTTGTTTGTTTTTTGTTTGTTTGTTTGTTTGTTTGTTTGACACGTCTGTTCTTTACATATGGGAGGGTTTGTTCTGAATAGATTCAATTACTGTGGTCGGCTAGTTTTCGAACTTTTACAGAGACCCTACAATAAACAGAATCTTAGGTTTATCTAGAGTTCATTTAATTCTTGTTTTCGCTTAATATTTCAGAAAAATTTAATTTTTATTTTAAGTAACTTTATAATATAGTTTTAAATAACTTTTATAAATACATATATTCTAAAAAATATCTTTAAAAGAATACCTATACGGGACTTTCGATTGAGAAAGAACTTTCTTTGTTTGAAGAGCTCCCTTCTGATGGATCGGAGTCATCTTCAGAAACAAGTGGGGAAGAAAATTCCACTTCAGTCTGTGCAGTAAAAAATATGCCTTATTTTTAATAAATTTGTAAATGTATTTTAACTAAATTGGGCGTATTAAGTTTACAATATAGTTTTAGCAATAAAATATGAAAATTATACATGTATAAAAGAGCTATACTTAAATTAATTGACATATTTTCGCTCAAATTATCACTCTTAGAAATAAAAATACAACATTATAAAGTTCTAACTTTTTCAAAAGTGTTCTGTGATCCTAATATTTGCCAAATTAACTGAAATAATATAATTTTTTTTATGAAAGTATTTATTATTTCTGCGTATTAATACGAAACATTGAGTGTACAAATAAGATATCTTAGAGGGGCTATGGTATATTATTTATACCACGTCCTAAAAATCGGAAATAAATAAAAATTGCGTCCTTGGTATTGTGTCCTTTTAACATTATTAATGCATATCAGATGAGTTTTTGCAAAAATTTCTTATATACCGCTCCTCAAAGGGTTAAGATTTGGTACTTTGCCCCCAAATCAAAATTTTATTCCTGAGTATCGAATTCTCGATGTCATTTTGCGTAGAGTTGTCAAAGTCTGTAATCACTGGATTCATCATTATGCCCCAGAAATCAAGCAAAATTTCTAATTTTCGGGTTGCTTAAGAAGAACCTTTTCCAAAAAAGATGAAACTGATCTCATCAGCCAGAAAAGTTATGACGAAGAATTTTTGAGTTACGAAAAGCGTCATGATCACGAATACGAGTAACTGAGAAAGCTATCCAGTGAGTCATGATGCTTACTAAAAACAAACTAATTTTGATGCTACGAGCGCCATCTCTTGGAATATCTAAGCACTTATTGAATGACTCTCGTACATAGTTTTTATTCTGAACAAGCTGATTCGGGTGTACAGTTTTGTGTTTAACATTTTAGGCCTCATTTTCCTCAACGATACAGCAGTTCATCCAGTCAAGGTAAATTTACATCGTAATTTCATACGATTACCACAAATAAGATTAATACGTAAGATGATAAGGATAACATCTGATATGGTTTATCTTATGGAAATTGTCTGATCGCTTTCCTTGAGGGAGACTTAAAAGCTTTCAACATCCATGCGGTAGTAAAGTAGAGACTTTGAACACAAATAGGTGGAGCATGCATCGCTTTCTGTAGGTAGATATTTCAATTCAGGTAATAATAATTTTTAGTTTTGATAGGATAAAAAAAACATACATTTTATTATGTTTAGCAAAATTCAAAGATATTTGTAATTTATCTTATAATATAGGAGCAATGATTTTTGTGACGCTCGTGTACTGAATGATTTCCATGCGAATTGGGTATATCGAAAAGACACTCACACGTCCTTTTACTTTTATTTTTTAACACTTTATAGGGCGTGAGTGATCTAATAATAGCCTTAATTTTTTTTTTTTTTTTTTTTTTGTTTTTCTCCCGGGAAATGGACAATGATAACTTTAACTGATTTTTAGGGCACGTTCCACTCAGAGATGTAGTCATTCATTTTTTTTCCTGCAATAGATATTACCTCGTTTGAAGTTCATTTGAAACATAGCATCTGTGAGATGCATGTGCTCTATGATAATATCCTGTTATTTCATTTTTCCAGCTGAGGGTCTTTTGAATAATGTTGAGTTTAAATCAATGATTATTTAATAACCCGAAGACATGAAAATCACCTTAAAATTCTATTTAATGACGGAGAAGAGGATTTAAAAGGTGAAGAATGAATTGAAATTGTGTATGAAGAAGGTATATTAGAAAAATCTGACCTTCCTCCTGACATTTGTTGAACAATTTTTGTGGTTAAGAATCTGATGATAATTTCAGACTGAATTGTGTTTTAAGTACATATGGCTTAATCAGATGGGCAAAATCAATGGGTCGTAAAAATGTTAAAGAGAAAAACACAGAATATGTGAAGGAGTTACCTGGAGTAATAGGTACTGCAAATGTATAAAAACTGTATACGATACCAGGGATTGTTTTTCTCACAGATGATTTAATAGACATAATTGTTGCTTTTATATATTGCAATTTGTATTGTAACTTTTTTTTTTCATTTTGTAATTGAAATTGATTTTTGGTATATTGTATTTTGTACTTCCTAAGTCTTACTATACACATTGCATTATTAGAAGAAATGAAGAAAATAAGTAAAAAAATCAAGCAAAGATCTAGGGGTAAGAGATTTGCTACCTGGAACTAAAATATCTGGATATTTTAGCCACAAAAGAAGCTATTGTTTTAAGTGGACTATAAATTGTTGTCCCTAACCACTTCTTGTATGTGTAATCACTTTTAAATTTTTTATTACCTAAATTAGATTTTTTTTATAACCATATCCTGTATCCTGAATTTTCTGCTCTATCCATAGATTTAATGTTAAATTTCTCTATATTCTTTTAAATTATACTTAATGGTTTTGAATTTAATTTTAATAACATAACCTTTCGGTAATTTTAACTGTTATGTCTATGATATTATTCAAATATCTTAATATTACGGTTCCATTCATTGGCTTAAATTATTTGTTTATATTCTTTTCTATTCAATTTAACAATTTGCCGTTTCCTTTCATTTTAAGTACATTTAGTTCTAAATATATTCATTTTAATAATGAACAGTTTCCCTTAAATTTAGTTACTATTAGCTTAAAATATTTTCAATTTAACAATTTATCCTTTGCTTTTATTTTATTTACATGTAGCTTATATAATATTCAATTTAATTATTTAACTTTTGCTGTAAATTTAATTACACGTAGCGTATATTGTTTCCGACAGTCTGCCCAAAAAGTGTGACTGGCTGATTTGCATTCTCCTCCGGGAACAAACTAGGACGATAGTGAGAAAGTAGGGTACAAATTGTTGGGTGATGAATCGTATCATTGAATAAATACGATACTTGCAGGATATTTCAATATAAACATTACAAATGGGCAAGTGCAAGAATTTATTGAATACTTTAAAATAATTGATTTAGGTTTACAAATCATTCCAAAACGGTAGGATGGAAATACTACAATCGACACGACATTTTCTACAAAAAGTTTAAAAACCCAATTGAAATTGTGAGAAGTGTATGATAGTGTATTTAGCTATCACAAACCTTTGTATGGAAGATTTATATAAAAATATATTAATTTATTAGAAAAATTAGTAACCTTTGGTGGCTAAATCTATTCTCTGCTAAAAATTGCATAAAACATTTTTTTTTTCGTTTTATGAATAATAATAAATGTTTTATACCATTCAAATGCGAATTGTATCTGTCAGATGCAATGCACTTAATGAAGGGAAATTCGACGTTATATTAATAAACTTAACGCTGTTAATCTTTTGATAGTAGCATTATTGTTATGTGCCTTCAATCTCCAGACAAAGAACACACCTGGTTGTATTGCAATACCAATTTTATTATTTAATATCCTTATTGCATTACTTTGATATCATTACTTTTGAGAGTAAACCCGTTTGCTGATACACTGATACTCAGGGGGTTAAGTGAATGACATCTTACACTTTCCCCTTACGTGACACCCCCAGAGGTGGACGTTAAGCAATGGAGATAACATATGGAATTAATTACAATTTTATTATACAATTAAATTAAATACTTATAGCTACGCACCTTAACCTATATTTAACTATGTAATTAGTACATCCAATAAGTCTCTTAATTTTTAATCATGGTTAGACAGTTAGGTCTACATATGAAATGGTTGTCCACTTCTGTCAACCAAGCAACGCAAACTTTACAAACGTATATTAATTGAGCATTTGCTAATAAATATATTCCATTTGATTATGTGTTGAAGTACTCTTAGTGAATACAAAATCTGATAAATGGTAACATTTCATCTGTTTTCGCATTAATGTTCCAGTTTTCTTGTTTAAAAATCTAGATTTTATATACTAATTGGACAAATCCTTTTTTGCACAGATGAGAGTTTAAAATAAAACCGTGGTGAATTTATTATCAGAAATAAAGGTAGACCGTGCAATCGTGAGGTATAATGTGTGCTAGAGCTATTTATATTGGAATCAAAGCAGACCGTGACGTTTTAATTTGCAATATGCGTTGAAGATATGCGCAGGTGATAGAACATCTTCCTTATGTGTCACTTCAACATCGAATTTTAAAATTCAAAAAAAATTATCTTTGAGTTGCTCACAATTTCAACCAATAATTTCAGCTTATAAACTTTCATGCTTTCAAAACTTTCCATCTTAGCTCTATACATTAGATATTAGTTCTTTCTTTTATTTACATAGATTTGGTAATAAGCAAAAACTTATGTGGCTCCGTTATTTTTAACTAAATTCAAAACATATTAATATTTTAATACCTTCATTAAAATGCGTTTTATTTAAAAAGAAAATTTTGAGAAAAATTGTTGTCACTGCTAGAATACAAGGAAAATTCGGGAGAAAGAGGGTATTTTTCAAAAAAAAAAATGCCAAAAATAAAGTTTGAAAAAAAAATTGTTACTTTGCCTGCTTCATCCATGCACTGACGTAACATAACATCTTAAAATTTTTGTGTAAAGAATAGACGATCTTTGTTACAAACTTCATATTTTTATATTAGATTCTTCATAAAATAGGGCCTATATATTTAATTTTTCTGCTATGTAAATAAATATGTCTAGTTTTGTTTTTACATTTCGTACACATCATCTGTAAACTTCTGCAATTAAAGCTATGCTATACTTTAAAAATTTATATAGTTTGCTCCAAACAATATTTTGAAAATACCTCAAAATCTATACAATAAATATTTTATAAAATGTAAATTATTAATTTTTATTGCTAAAATTTTTCAAGCTATATTTTAATAATTCCTTCATTTATAATTAGTGACTTAAGTAAAGCTGTAACGATTGCTGATAAAAATACGTGCTTTTAGATAAAAAAAAACTTACAGTATTCTTATTTAAATTTTTGATCATTTTCTTACTTAGATCTGTAATTATAATAAGGTTTTTCAACTTTATTAGCAAATGTAGATACACTTTTAGAAGAAGCTTAACTTATCTATCGTAGAATATTTGTCTTTTGTCAGTGCAGAAAGATAGAATATAGAAAACGTGCGATTTCCATTAAACTCTTTGAGAATGCAATAAAGTTCAATCCATTCACATTTTCAGCAATATACCTGTCTAGACATGAAAATGGTTCTTTTATCTATTGGATAGGTACAGATGGTGAAAAGTGTGTCAATAGCAATGGTTCTTTTTTTTCTGAAATATCACTTTTAGTGCTTGAAGAATATATTTTTTAAAAAAGCTAAGAAATAAACCATGTGAAGAGGAAAATGTCTTCCGATTGATCAATACGTTTTGAATATTTTATAAAATTCATTCTGAAATACTTATAACCCGAAATCTGCATAAATTCACATGAAATTTTGTATTTTATTGCAAAATTATTCAACAAAGTTTTTATATAGGGATCGTTTCTTGAGCAAATTAATTTTATTGTAATAAAAAAGAACGTTGTTTTCCGTGGCTTTTTTTTCTTAAACCTTTCATAATTTTGCAGATATTATAATAATATGTTATGGGAGGTGATAATCAATGAAATGTAGAGATTCTTTTTATAATACGGCTATTCAGAAAGTAAGGAACGTTTTGGAATTAAAAAGAAACTAAGTACAATAAAAAAAATTTATTATATACATCAGAAAGAGCGACTAAAGTTCTACTTTTTTGCATAGTCCCCAAACAAATTGAGGCACTTATCATAGCGGTGGACAAGCTTTGAAATTCCTTCGACAAAGAATTCTGCCGCCTGCGATCTCTGATTATGTGACAATTTCAAACAACAAAGTCCGTGAAACTTGTGGAAAACTGAGCGAAAGCTCCGTTATTGTGAAACGGCGGTTTTCACGAATTTTTTCATCAACTTAAGCGACCAGTTCGTCAGTCACAATGCTCGGGCGTCCACTCTTCTATTCATCGTGAACGTTAGTTTGGCTATTTTTAAGCTGAATGCACTATTTACGGATTGAACTTTCATTCATTACATTGTTTCCGTATACTTCACACACTTGCCGATAAATTTCCATAGGTTTCAGGTTTTTTGCCATCAAAAACCGTTTCATAGACCGCACCTCACAACTGCCATATTCAAAACTTCCTTAGCTGCCTTTTGCATTGACAGTTCACTTACTTCAGAAATCACAGACATAAGTTTATTCTCATGATTGGTTTATGCAGTTTTACTGAGCCTGGGTAAATTTAATGTTGCATATAATTTATATACAGCAGAAAAACCTTTCCCAATTTGTCTCATGGCATAAACAAATCTTGCATTTATCTCAGGATAGTTTAATGTTTTCTTCGAGCTGGAAAATACTGTGCAAAATCACAATGCTTACATTTTATTGCAAAACTTGAGCACAATCCATACCTCGAGTCTTCATGTAACAACAAACCATCGTGGAAGCATTTCGGGCAACAAAGTTGTAAAACTGAATATAAAAGGAGTTCTATGTCAATAATTCTGTTGCCGGTTAGCGGTTTATTTTTGGTAGCGTTCAGTTGTGCTTGCGATAGGTCATTGCTCATACGCCTAACTGTGGACACGAGGCAAAATTAAGACAGGCAAGTGATCACGTGTTTCAATCACTCTCAAAATGACTTATAAGAATAAATTTAAAATAATGTGCAATATCGTTTACTTGGATGAATGAAATCCAAAGTTCTGGACACATCGCATTGACTGATTCGGGCATTTTAAATACCAATAATGCTATTATGATCTTAACTTTTCCACTACGTCACTTATTGGATCCTGTTCTCTTTACTATGCTATATTGACCTTTTACTGACTTTCGAATCATGTTTGCAGTATTATGGACGCGGATTATTTGCTAAATTCTTTGAAACATACATAGTGTGACTTGAATATGCAACAGATTGACGATAGGTGGGGTTTCTTCTTGTGTAGGTGCATGGTTGCTGCGCGATTTACTACGCTTTCTACAGTTAAATATCAGTTTATAGCAAACTACTGCTGTTTCTTATTTGTATTGTTCATTTTTGCACATGCGACATTATCGAAATATACACAATTAAATATCAATAATCTTCCCATTGTCTCCATAGCAAATGTATGTAGTCTTATACAGTTGCTCAATATAATATTTTCTCACCTCATTACCGTCAGTTTCTTATCCGCTATCTATATCATATCCTCATATATGAGGATGGTTGTGATATAGTATTCTAATTAAAGAATCAAACTTGAATTAGCACACATTTAAATTAACGTTTCACATTAACATAAAATTACACATACGTGACGGACATTTCACAATATTTAAAACATTGAAACAATCTTCTTTGGCATCTTACATCATAAATCTTTTATAGCTACAGAGACATCAACAAGGGCGTCTTCCTTGTTTCGATGACTACAGTCAATCTCTTTCAGAGCGGGCTCCCTCAGTACCAGGGGCAGCGCCTCTATGATCAGTGTTTCTTCTACAAACCTACATATATACATATCTGTGTGTAGCAATTCAATCTACAAATGTATTTTAATTTTAAATTTGAAACATTTATTTTAATATTTTTCAAATGATGAAGTTGAATTAGAGGTTAAGATGTATGTTGAACCATATATTCATTGGTTTTAAAGAACTGAAAGTTTAATCACATCTTCTGGTTTTTAAAGAAATGGAAAAGTATTAACGATTTTATTTCTGTATTTATTTATTTATTGTTGAAAAACAAAACACATCAACAGGTAACAACTGCAGTCAGTGAAATGTGATAAAATTTTGCATGTGAAAAATCCATAAAGTGTAATTTATCAGATTTCAATGTTTTCAACCGTTGAGAAATAAAGAAAGAAATGAGCCTTTCAGTCATACACCGATTTAACTTTAGTGACTTGGTTCCAATATCGGATTTTCGTTCTTTCCTTTCTCCTCTACTTCTTTTTAGAAAAAGTTGGCACTTTTAGCTTTTCTTATTTCTTGAATTATAGTCGTATTGGAAATCCATAGTGCACACTTTTTCATTTTCTTCCTGAAACTTTTATTTCTAGGATATTGTTTATATTGAGTTTTTCATTACCTATTAGATATTCAAAATCCTTCTCCTTATTTGATTGATCTCGGAGATACCAGTGCAACATTGGAATCTGATTAATCAATAGATTGATAGTTCTTATCTACATAAGTAACATGTAGATAAAATTGATCGTAAATGTAGATTAAGGTTCAAGTCGAAAAGAGTTTTCAAGTTGCTCCTGTTATTTATGCTTATATTCGCACTTATAGCTTCTACGTCTTTTGCTCAAGCCGATAAATAATTTCCACTTTCGTCGATTATTTTTAAGTTTCAAACTTAGTTGTGATTGATTTTCATATTTCTAAAATACATTACAAACAGGTGTATATTCAGGGACCAAAATTAACGCAACAAAAATTGCAGGATCGTAATGAAACTTGGCATGAAGGTATCAGGAGAATATGCTAATCATTAGAAATGCAGCGTGATTGCGGCCTACCGGTATAGGCCAGTATAGCCGGTATAGGGCATTTAAGCGTCATTCTGTCGAGTATAAATAGGTAACCTAAAAGCTTGTTTGAGTGCGCTGAATCGTTTACAAAGGAAGAGCTGCGTAGCAATGCCAATACGCCATATCGAGAACAATATGAGCAGCTGTCATAGTTTAGAGGAATCTGGCATGATGGAAGCTGGGTGGTCGAGGAGTGTAGCTTGTCAGTGAACGCTCTGGATGTGTTGTGAGGAGGTGTTGGGATTAGTGAATCCGATAGATGTCCTTTACACGAAGACCAGGCTCAGGACGCCCTCGATAGACCAGTGAGCGAGAGACCGCCACATCGTAGAAATGCATGCGTACAGCCAACTGCTTCATCGCCACCTCCAGGCACAGGTAACACCTTCATTAAGGGGCACCTGTGTCTTCTCAGATCATACGAAGGCCTGGCTAAAGGACATCTGGGATCACCCATTACGTGCTGCTCTCGACGCCCACCCATCGACGTCTCCGTTTGGGTGGTGCCGTGCACGAGGAACTGGACTGCAGCGAAATGGAACCAGGTCTGCTGGCGAATCGAGATTCAATCTCAACAGTGATGACCATCGTGTTCGTGTGTTTGAACCCTGTGGTGAACGCCTCAATCCTCCTTTGCTTTACAGCATACTGCTCCACAGATGGTGGGTATGGGGTGTCATTGCCCTACTCGGTCACCTAGTATTGATTTGTGGCACCATGACAGGTAGCCGTATGTCCATGATATCCTGTAACCACATGTGTTGCCCCACATACAGCAGCTCCATTAGCCATTTTCAACAAGACAGTCCCGGCCTCATACGGCAAGGTGTCCTGAAGTCTGTCTCCGACTGTTACTACCCTTCCTTGACTGCCTGATTCCCAGATTTGTCTCAATCTGCCAACATATCTGGGATCATTTGGTAGGAAACGAGTTGGGCATCCACTGAGTTTGACGACTAAAGCAAGGTTACACAAATATGGAACGAGATGTCTCAAAACATCATACAGAACTTGTATGCATCAATCGTTATCCCATCGTGCATTCGCGCTACAGATATTAAATCCTCTGTTCTTTGCCTTTTCTCTGAAATAAATGATCCATTTCCTTTGATTTTCTAATCATTTACTTATAACATATTAAAGTAGTCATTACGTATATAAGATTTCGTTTCATTTTGGATTCCTTCTTTTTGCTCTAATTTTGTGTCTTTGGGTGTTTATGAAAATATCTTTTAACTTATGATATATGTAATTATTTTCTGTAATAGTAAACAATTATATATTTAACATTTAATTTTGTAAGCCTTAACTGCTCTTAATTTCCTTATGGAGTTCTATTGAAAAAATTTAAAATAATAAATTCCTTAAAGTAAAGAAAGAGTTTTCTATCGTATTGTTTTGAACACATTTGCACAATCATGTAAAATAATTATATCCAAAGATTACACTCTCATTCATTTAAGAAACTAATGAATAAACATAACGAATAACTTATGTGAATAATATTTTGAGACAATATGCTCCAAAATATGCACATGGAATACAATTGTATATTTCATCAATTTAACATTAAATTTTAAAATTTCAGGGAATTTTCATGCAATTACTTCAAGGTGTTCGCACTCAATATTGAAAATTAATTGTAACAAATTTGTATATGTCGTATTTTCATTTGTGCAGTATCCTACGGATACACATCCTACTATTATACTACTAGTATCCTACTATTATTCTCAGATGAAAAAAGCGTTAACAATATATTAACCTCTTGCCAGTGTCTCCCGAATCCAGTTTGGGCAACTACGTATTACATAATTTATGATGCAGGCTGAATTCGGGTATGAAAAATTAACGTTTCATTTTCAAAGCCCAGGCTGAATTCGTTTCTATTTTGGATCTTAATCCACTATTTTCTTAATAGATGGCATTAGTGGTCCTAGTTTTCACAGATTAAGACTTCAGTCGAGGGAGGAAAATGTGGGTGCGTCAGATAAAGTAAGACTCACTCAGTTGATAAACAAAGCAGATTTTGCTTTCTCGTTTAGTTTCAGTTTTTCAGTGAGTTTTTGTAAGTAATTTTCTTTTTGCCAATGTTAATTCAGACACCGATGTGGTGAAGTTTAGGTATTTTAGTTAATTAGTTATTAATTTTAATTAGTAGTAATTATGTACAATATGGTATACTTAAAATTTTATTTTGTAAGAAAAACCATTTTATAACTTTTAATAATATAAAGAACAAAATTAAACATTCAAAATTTTCCATTTTTGGTCCATTTTCTGAAATATATGTCACAGTTAAGGGGTTAATTAAGATTAAAGCACCTCATTTATTACGGTAGTTCAGTACAGTATTCATCTCATTTAGAATTTTCCAAAATTAGAGCCATATGATATCAATCCGTCACTTAAAATTGTGTTCAAAATTCTGAAGTCTGACTAGCGAGCATTTTATCGACAGAAATGTGCTTAGAAGCTAATAATTCAAACACATCAAGATAATTCAAATTGAACGATTTTGGCTGTTTATGTAATCACTATTCTTAGAAACAATATGAAGTCTATGGTGAGCAATCTTTAGCTTAAAACTATGTTAAGTGACAGCGCAATGCTAATGTGAACTTTTCTATAAACATTAGACCAAGACAGGAGGGACGACGATTTATCGTGCAACAGCCTCGCATATACAGCACTCTTTTGTGACATAATGACTCAGACCACTAGCTCTGATATAACACCTGTGATTGCAACAGGACCACATGGTAAACCAGCCAGCCACCTGGAAGAAATGCTTAAGAACTTTCAAATATAAAATCGCAGTAATTAAAATCAATTTTAAATCCTTACAAGTTTTGGGATCATATTTAATTCAAGCTTCCAGCTCTGAAGGGTAATACTTTTATTTATGAAGAATTTTATTTTTAATTGTTTTAAGTCATTTTCCTCGTTATAAATTATTTTGGACCTTAAATATCGTACTTATGAGTTGGCATTAGAATTTCCTCAAAATGCAAATTTTATATGAACTAGATAATAAGTTTATCTTCATGTAATTAGTTTATCTATACAGATAAAGACACCTACAAAATACATTCAGATATGTTCAGTCTGGCAGGACTTATCATGGTATATAAGTAACTGTCACATGGAACTGAATCCTAGTAATTACTATATCTTCAGTAGTTAGAACATGCATGGAACCCTTAGAATAGTAGATATATGTGTTGAAAATTCTGGTACATGTATTATTAGTTTCTCTCAGGCTTTGGATTCTAGACTTTAGACATACTTTAAAATTACTTATAAGTAAGATAAGAATATGTGACAAAATTATATATAATATTCAAAGATATAAATTATTTAAAGAAATTAACTATAATTATACTTATTATAAGATGAATATGTACTTTAATAGTTTAGACTTCATTGAATAAATACATGGAACTTTAACCTTACCATTGTCACCGAATCCCAGTTCGGGCAACTATCTAGATGCAAAATTTGATACTTGTAACTGACTTCGGAAAATAAATGTACTTCTGATTTTCTTCTGAACCAAGATGACTTCAATGTAGTTCGTTTCTATTTTATAGAACTGAGTTCGTTTCTACTTTAGGATACTTAATCCACCATTTCTTAATGGATGATATAGTATTGGTTATTGTTTTCACCGCAGTTACGACTTCAGTCGAGAGGAAAATGTAGTGCTGTCAGATAAACAAGATGCAGGTTGATAAACAAAGGCTGAGTTTCTCTTTCTCGTTTAGTTTTAATTGCTTTTCAGTGGAGTCTTTTGCAAATAACTTTCTTTTTCTGTCCCGATTCGAAGACATGTCGAGCACAGTTTAGGTATTTTTAATTAGTTAGGTATTAATTTTAATTAATTAATGGATTTTTAATTAATAGGTATATTTAAATTTTATTTTGAACAAAAATCATTTTCCAACTTTATAATAATATAAAGAACAAATTAAACAGTCAAAAATTTTACCATTTTGGTCATTTTCTGAAATATATGTCACAATTGAGGGGTTAAGATCAAAAGCGAAATAATGTCTTTTTAAATTAGAAAATGTTCATTAATTGTGGTGAAAATCAATTAATTGAGCATTATGTTATAATAGATATAATGAAACCATAAAATTTCAAACTGATTAACAAATATAAATAAAATTCATATTTGGTGAAAATCAAATAAATGATTAATTTTACAGATTTTTCATTGTGCGTCAACCTACTTGACACACAGAATAGCATGAGTTGCGCTGTTGGCAATTTTCTCTTCAACAATCTCGGAATCCTTGAATTGCATAAAATTACAATTTCTTCCCAATCAAAATGAAACTCTATTAGGCAAATCAGATGTATATGAATTGAATTAGATTATAGATAATGATATATAAATAAAATAGATTGAAAGGAAAATGAAGGGATATAGACGATTAACGACAAGATTTATAATTTGCATTAGGAACTGAATTAGATGAAAATAGTTTTGGACATAAAAAGTTACGAGTTAAAATATGTAAATTGATGTTTCTGTTAAAATGAAATTGTTGAATTCAAGGAGATAAACTGAAAACCAAGATTCCAAATTTAATTCATAATATAAGATTGTTGAGTTAAGTTGGAATTCGAGATAGACAAACCTTATCTATTCTTCAGTGATAATTAAAAATTAGTTGTTTCGTACGTGTCTTCAGTTGGAGTTCAATAATTATTGTTTAATATACTCAGTTAAGATATGGTGCAAGTAGAGTAATGGAGGACAATCGTTACAAGGCGATACAATTGAGTAGTTACATAAATAAACTTATTTTATTCTCTTCTGTAAGCGAAATGTTTAATATAGCATTTCAAGAAGGAAGTGGAAGAATAATCAATTGTTAGGTTTTTATTATGTTCTAAAATATCCGCCACTACTAATTCAAAGAAATAGTGCGTTATAGATTACTTGTAACTGCTCTTCATTACTTAGGCGTGGTGTGGTGTGGATGTTGGCAGAGGGCGGCGCCAGCTCGTGTCGTCTCGTTCCTTAACCGTGGTTCAAATTACGAGGTCCGTCATAATAGCCCTCGTGTTATAGTGCAACGTTAATAAAAACTAAATAAACTAATTAAACATATCATTACCAGGTCTTACCATATTTTAATCTATTGTGTTGCTTAATAATCACAGTAATACTAAACAAAATACTTTCACGGTGTAAATATTCACCATGCTGAACAACCAAATAGCCCTCATATAAATGAGAAGGGATCTGTGACTATTAAAACAATTACAGAGTTGAATATTGAGCTTTATATTCACTGTTTCTAGGTGTTATCGGACCTGACTTCTATTTATGGAACATAACCTGCCTTGACACCGTGCAGAGTGAACCATAACTTCCTTGAAAGAAAATTTCTTACCATCCGTAAGTCTGACCTCATCTGAATCTGTTAAACATGTGGATATGCACTGGATGACAATTCATAACCATTTCGTTGTAACCATGCTGAGTTCTTCATAGTGTTTGGAACTTTTGGAGTTCAGAACTTATCCACAATGTCATAGAGAACATGGAAATAGTTTTGTAGTGTGCTAGGTTGTCATCAGAATACATCTCCTTGAAATTCCGGCGTAAGTTTAATTTCAAAAATTTTCCTAAGTTTGATTCCTCTTATGTTTGTACAAACTATTTGTTTGGAAACGATGTGATTATTAACGCTCATTGGTATTGTTTTCTTATTCCATAATTTTTGCTTTCATCTCGTGTTTCCTATTCCGACAAGTTTCCTTCTATTATGATGAGTTGACAAATAAGTATTTGTTTACCGGTGTATGTATATGTATATAGTAAGCATATATATATATATAAACATATATATATATATTTCCTATATACATACACATATATATACATATATATAACATATAAAGCATATAACAAATACTATATACATATATAAACATATATATATATTTCTCTATATTTGGCATTGTTAAAAGTGTACTTTATTAAATTCAGTATCACAAAAAAATGGTTTTTCCTCACTTTTTATCAAAACTCTTAATGTTGTTCATAAACACATTTTGCTTCATATGCATTATTGAGTCTAATATTAGACCAAAAATTTTATTCAGAAATTTCTGAGACGTTATAATATTGAAGAAATATATAGCTCAAAACTGATACATTTATGTTCTTATTCCCATATAATAAAACATATATGTGAACAACAAATTTCACTTTATTTTCCTTTCTCAGCTGAAATGTAGAGTTGTAGTACAAATCATTTTTATTAAAATGTAATTAAATGCTTTTGATAATATATGTAATAATGCTTATTTTCAAATATTTTTTTCACTTTAAGTCTTTAAAATGTTTTCTATTGAGCAAACGTATTCAAAACATTTTGAAAATCAAGACTTGCTTATACAAATATAAGATGAGAAAATGTAATAAAAATATTCAATCATTTACCATAACAAATTAAAAGTAAAAAATATATATATTATTGAGATCTCATACTAAAATGAGAGAATAAAAGGGTCAGGGACCTTATACGAAACGCCTCTTTAAATAAACATGAAAGATATATCCCATAAACTAAGTACTTGTTGAAAACGTTCTTGAATCTTTTAAAAGGTGCAGGGTGTCTAGACAGTAAACAAAATAACTAAAGTGATCTCAATCATTCTTCC
>BMAW01064989.1:123547-151241 GCA_019974015.1 Nephila pilipes | reverse complement strand
CATATTCAGCAATTTCTTCATCTATGGCAGAAATAAAATCAATTTTGAAGCACTGCATTAGCAGTTACAGTACTATTTTGCTATCATTTTGGTAAAACCATTACCACGAAATTGTCTTTTTCTTTTTATTTTCCTTTTTGAATTTCCATTTTAAAAGAAAAAAATTGAGCTTCTTTCACAATAAAAACAATCTTAAACAGAAACTTATAAGGATGAGAACAAAAAACATATGTAAACAAACAATAACGATTCTTTCTCTGCCAGATTCAGATAAAATGTATTTAAAACCTGTTGCCAAATGCATTTTCAAATCATCTCTGAAAATTCAGATTCATGTTTAAAATTTATTTATTTTGTAATACTTGTACATATAAAAGATATTCTGCAAAATAAAATAAACAAACATTTCTTCCAACTTCCTGCAGAAATGCACTCCGTTTCAAAATCAACAAACGAGTAAAATTCAACTCTGTAACTTAAGTTCTAAATAAGGTATAAACAAAATTCAAACACTATTAGAAAGAAAAGTTTAAAATTTAAACTGATGTTAAAATTAGAAAATCGAAAATTTTGACAAAATGACGTTTTAAAGGTGTACGGATACCTTAGTGAAAATAAACCTCATCTGCCCGTAAGATATATACGATAGTCATTGCTCATACTAGCTTCTTCTGGGAACAGAGGCAAAATTAAGACAGGCAAGTGATCACGTGTTTCAATCACTGAAATGAAACTTATAAGAATAAATTTAAAATATGTGCAATATCGTTTACTTTGGTTGATGAAGAAATCCAAAGTTCATGCACATCGCTGCACTGATTCGGGCATTTTAAGAAATTACCAATAATGCTATTATGATCGTAACTTTTCCACTACGTCCTTATTGATGCTGTTCTCTTTACTATGCCCTATATTGACCTTTTACTTCGACTTCGAATCATGTTTTGCTATTTATGGACGCGGATTATTTACTTAAATTCTTTGCCAGAACATACATAGTGTGACTTGAATACTGCTAACAGATTGACGATAAGTGGGGTTTCTTCTTGTAGGTGCATGGTTGCTGCCGGTTACTACGTCTTCTACAGTTAAATATCAGTTTATAGCAAAACTAACTGTTGTCTATTTGTATTGTTCTATTTTGCTACACGACATCTATTATCGAAATATACAGCAATTAAATATTTTCAATAACATCTATCCCATTGTCTCCATAGCAAATGTATGTATCTTATACGATTTGCTCAATATAACTGAACATATTGACTTCTCATTACCGTCAGTTTATTTTATCCTTGCATTATATACATCATCCTCATATATGAGGATGGTTGTGTATAATTATTCTATAAAGAATCAAACTTTGAATTAGACACACATTTAAATAACGTTTACATTAACATAAAATTACACATACGTGACGGACATTTCACAATAATATTTAAAACATTGAAACAATCTTCTTTGGCATCTTACATCATAAATGTCTTTATAGTCTACGAGACATCAACAAGGGCGTCTTCCTTGATGACTACAGTCAATCTCTTTCAAGAGCGGGTCTCCAGTACCAGGGGCAGCGCCTCTATGATCAGTGTTTCTTCTACAAACCTTATATATATATACATATCTGTGTGTAGGCAATTCAATCTACAAATGTATTTTAATTTTAAATTTCGAACATTTATTTTAATATTTTTCAAATGATGAAGTTGAGCAAATTAGGTTAAGATGTATGTTGAACATATATTCATTGGTTTTAAAGAACTGAAGTTTAATCACATCTTCTGGTTTTTAAAGAAGTACGGAAAAGTATTAACGCATTTTATTTCTGTATTTATTTATTTATTGTTGAAAAACAAAACACATCAACAGGTAACAACTGCAGTCAGTGAAATGTGATAAAATTTAGATGTGAAAAAATCCATAAAGTGTAATTTATCAGATTTCAATGTTTTCAACCGTTGAGAAATAAGAAAGAAATGAGCCGTTTCAGTCATACACCGATTTAATTGTGACCTGGTTCCAATATCGGATTTTCTCTTCTTTCCTCTTCTCCTCTACTTCTTTTTAGAAAAAGTTGGCACTTTTAGCTTTTCTTATTTCTTGAGTTATAGTCGTATTGGAAATCCATAGTGCACACTTTTTCATTTTCTTCCTGAAACTTTTATTTCTGAGACGTATTGTTTATTGAGTGAGTTTTTCATTACCTATTAGAATTTCATTAAAATCCTTCTCCTTATTTGTTGATCTCGGAGATACCAAACTGCAACATTGGAATCTGATTAATCAATAGATTGAATTTTATCTACATAAGTAACATGTAGATAAAATTGATCGTAAATGTAGATTAAGGTTCAAGTCGATTAAAAGTTTTCGTTGCTCCTGTTATTTATCTTATATTCGCACATTATAGCTTCCTGATTAACTTTTGACTTTTTTTAAGCCGATAAATAATTTCCACTTTCGGTGATTATTTTTAAGTTTCAAACTTGAGTTGTGATTGATTTTCATATTTTACATTACAAACAGGTAATGTATATATTCAGGGACCATACAACGCAACGAAATAATTGCAGGATCGTAATGAAACTTGGCATGAAGGCAGTAGTCGGAGGAGAGATATGCTAATCATTAGAAATGCAGCGTGATATGCGCAATACCGGTATATAGGCCAGTATAGCCGGTATAGGGCGTTTAACGTCATTCTCTGTCGATAAAATAGGTAACCGTAAAGCTTGTTTGAGTGCGCTGAATCGTTTACAAAGGAAGAGCTGCGGTAGACATGCCAATACGCCATATCGAAGACAATATGAGCAGCTGTCATAGAGGGGGAGAATCATTGGCATGATGGAAGCTGGGTGGTCAGCTAGGAGTGTAGCTTGTCAATTAACGCTCTGGATTGTGTTGTGAGGAGGTGTTGGGATTAGTGAATCCGATAGTCCTTTACACGAAGACCAGGCTCAGGACGCCCTCGATAGACCAGTGAGCAGAAGACCGCCACATCGTAGAAATGCATGCGTACAGCCAACGCTTCATCGGCCACCATCCAGGCACAGGTAACACCTTCATTAAGGGCACCTGTGTCTTCTCGAATCATACGAAGAGCCTGGCTAAAGGACATCTGGGATCACCCACATTGTGCTGCTCTCGACGCCCACCCATCGACGTCTCCGTTTGGGTGGTGCCGTGCACGAGGGAACTGGACTGCAGCGAAATGGAACCAGGTCGTCTTTATGCGAATCGAGATTCAATCTCAACAGTGATGACCATCGTGTTCGTGTGTTTAGACCCTGTGGTGAACGCCTCAATCCTGCCTTTGCTTTACAGCGACATACTGCTCCACAGATGGTGTGATGGTATGGGGTGTCATTGCTGGCCACCGGTCACCTAGTATTGATTTGTAGCACCATGACAGGTAGCCGTATGTCCATGATATCCTGTAACCACATGTGTTGCCCCACATAACGGCTCCATTAGCCATTTTCAACAAGACAATGCCCGGCCTCATACGGCAAGGTGTCACAAGTCTGTCTCACTGTTACTGCCTTCCTTGACTGCCTGATTCCCAGATTTGTCTCAACTGCAAGCATATCTGGGATCATTTGGACGGCGAGTTGGGCATCCATCGAGTTTGAACTAGGAAGCAAGGCACAAATATGGAACGAGATGTCTCAAACATCATACAGAACTTGTATGCATCATGATCGTATCCCATCGTGCATTCGCGCTACAGGTATTAAATCCTCTGTTCTTTGCCTTTTCTCTGAAATAAATGATCCATTTCCTTTGATTTTCTAATCATTTACTTATAACATATTAAAGTAGTCATTACGTATATAAGATTTCGTTTCATTTTGACGATTCCTCTTTTGTTCTCTAATTTTGTGTCTTTGAGTGTTTATGAAAATATACTTTTAACTTATGATATATGTAATTATTTCTTGTAATAGTAAGCAAATTATATATTTAACATTTATTTGTAAGCCTTAACTGCTCTTAATTTTATGATTCTATTGAAGAAAATTTAAAATAATAAATTCCTTAAAGTAAAAGAAAGAGTTTTCTATCGTATTGTTTTGAACACATTTGCACAATCATGTAAAATAATTATATCCAAGAGATTACACTCTCATTCATTTAAGAAACTAATGAATAAACATAACGATTTAAAAATAACTTATGTGAATAATATTTTGAGACAATATGCTCCAAAATATGCACATGGAATACTTTGTATATTTCATCAATTTAACATTAAATTTTAAAATTTCAGGGAATTTTCATGCAATTACTTCAAGGTGTTCGCACTCAATATTGAAAATTAATTGTAACAAATTTGTATATGTCGTATTTTCATTTGTGCAGTATCCTACGGATACACATCCTACTATTATTACTACTAGTATCCTACATATTCTCGAATGAAACAAAAAAGCGTTAACAATATATTAACCTCTTGCCAGTGTCTCCCGAATCCAGTTTGGGCAACTATACGTATTACATAATTTATGATGCCCGAGCTGAATTCGGGTATGAAAAATTAACGTTTCAATTTTCTAAGCCCAGGCTGAATTCGTTTCTATTTTACTTAATCCACTATTTTCTTAATAGATGGCAAGTGGAATCTAGTTTTCACAGATTAAGACAGTAATACGTAACTGAACGAAGTATACCACAGAAACGTGAATAGCCTTGTTGATATCATCAATATTATATTAGACAGTGTTATATACATTTAATACGTTAGAATTGTTTTTCGTTGCTTACCATTGCTTTTATAAAAGGTAAATAATGATCCTGTATTTTGTGTTCCAGATGCATCATTAAATCATGTAGGATCTAAGCCACTAATGTTAAGGCTTATCCATGAAAATAAAATTTACTATTACATTGTTATGAAAATTATTTCTTATTCATAAATATAACTAAGCACATAAATAGTTATTTGTACTCTTAAAATATGCTAGAAGCTTTGTGACATTGGGCTGTTCGCTGTTTCTCTTCACTAACCTTGAGGACCTTTAATTAAGATTGATTGCTTTTGCTAAACAACTTTTGCCCAACGAAAAATGAAACGTGAATATGTAGATAGAAAGCAGGTAGAAATGAAGTGAAGCGGGAGAATTAGGAAATATATAAACTAGGACTGAAAGTCAAGATAGAGAGGTTGAAGGAGGAGTTGAAAGAGAGGTTGAAGGAGAAGTTGGTAGAGGTTGAAGGAGGAGTTGTGTGTGAAAGAGGTGGAAAGAGAGATTGAATTAGGTGGTTGGATTAAAAGTTGAGTGATTCAAGAGATTTAGTTATTACAGTGTTCAACAATTGTTCCAGAGTCTGAGTAGTAGTCGAGGAAGGCTTAGTGGTAAGAGTCTGTTAGATTATTATTGGTGGGTTGAGTTAAGGTAGTAAAATCCTTTCCCGGGAGAGCATTAATATTTGTTGTTATATTAACTAGATGTTAGTAAGTTACGTAATTATTGTTCTAGTGTATCTTTGATATATTGAATCTTAGTGTTTAATCATTGAATTTAGTTATGACACAAGAGGCAGCCCGGAATGGGCCGGCATTACAGCTTTTCTACATACGATTTGAGAAAAATTCAAGAAATTCAAAGGAATAATTTACAAGAAAATATCATCAGAATCATTGCAAAAATAATAAGATTATTATTTAGTTATGAAAATATTTATTAGGTAATAGACAAAAGGAAGATCACACATTTCTAAATTAGCTAATTCGTCAACTTTGTTCATACTCAACATTAAATACGTAAATTTAAGAAAATATCAGATTTTGTATGAATATATAACGTTATCACATGCAGTATATTATGTAAATTTAATTAAACATCGATCTATTAATTGATTGTTTGTGAAATTTAGTCTTAATAGTTATTAGAATCGTACAAATTAAATATTAATAGAAACAGTAAATTGGAAATTTTGGATCTCAAAAATAAAAATAGAAAGTTAAATATCTATGTATACAATTAAATGGACATAATGTTAAAATTACTTATACGTACTAGTCAGACAAATTACAAAGTAATTGTCTGCGAAGGTGGCGTCACTGTCAACGACTTGGACATTTGAGTCCTGATATAACTTTATAGATCTTACAATCAGTACTTAAATAAAGCATTGTCGATAGTTTTTTCATACTGTATTATATAGTTAATTTATTGGGAATTAAGAAACATATCACTATTACAAACACTTTAGATTGCTTCAGTTGTAATTTAACTAAAAAGTTAGTCTTAAGGCGTTTTTCTATTTAGATAAAAATAGCCTACACGCATATATATATATATATATATATATATATATATATATGAGTGTGCATATATATATATATATATATATATATATGTGCGTGTGTGTATGTGTGTGTGTAGATTGGTGGTAATGAGATTGTACATCCCGAATTTGCAATGGTGTGCACATTACCTGATTCTATGATGACTTCGTATGAATTCAATGACTATGCTTGAAGTTGTCTTACTTCGCTTATTAGAAGGAGAGATAGAGAGAAGAACTAAATTTACAACAGAAATAAGCAAATTGACCAATTCATGGAAGAAAGATAGATAGCAGCCTCATTTAATACATATCGGCAATGGACGTTGGAACGCGCACTGGCATTCGGAGTTCACCTTCAACGTGGGAGGTGTGGAGGAGAAGAGAAGCGGAAAGAGGGGGAAGAGAGCAAGAACAAAATGCCTCTCACTTTTGTTTAACCCCCCCCCTCACCCCCCCCCCGCCCCCCCCCCTCATACGCGCTCAAGCGCAAACTTCGCTTGCTACTGGCCGGAGGGTCGCCGAGGGGCTTCGGCCTCTCGTCGGCCGTCACTTGCCGTTATCACCTCGGCACCCCTTGCTGCCTCCTCCTCGGACGGACCCCTAGGACCTAGTGTCAATTCTTTTATTTCACTCATACTGAGAAAAATGTCCCTTGTTTTAAGGGACTGGTACTCATCAAAAAAGTCAAACCCGTCACTTTTGTTTAAGAATTGGGAGCACTGCTCGAGCTATCACATAACGCTGATTCGTGGTGCCATCTATCAAGTAACTGAGGAACTGTTTTGACGGTGCATTTGAAAATACAATTAATACTTTGATAATTAGTTGGAAAATCCTATATATATATATATATATATATATATATATATATAGGTTTTAACAATATGCAAATGGCTGACATTGTAGAATTAATGCTAGAAAGCCCTTTGGATGAGGAGGATTTGATCAAATTTGTGACAGTTTATAAAATAAAGTTGATAATACAAAGTCAAAAATGAAGTTCAGCTATTAACAGCTGATTTAATGCAAGAAAAATTTGAAATTTGCTACAAGTATGGAACAACATTTTCTTATTCATGATATATATATATATATATATACGAGGCAGATATATTAAATAATGGATCGAACGTCGTTACAGAAGAACACATGCGCCAAACCCCAACGACCAACACTAGTTAAGAGTGAAGCCTTCTCTTTCGAATGCAGTGCCTATCGCTTCTGTATACAAATCCGTATAGACGTAGCCTTCATCTGCATTAGAGATTTGTTTTTCCTTCAGCTAAAAAAATTGTAAGAGCAACAATAGGCCCCACTGTTGAGAAATTTGACATTAAACTTTGAAAAACTATTTATAAAACATAAAATTTACTAAGCGAAATGTATGGCAATGAATGTTTATGGCATGCATAATTTTTTGAGAGATTTAACTGTTTTCAAGATGGCTGAAAGGACTTTCAAAATGATTCACTTCCGGGTAGCCCTTCTACTTGAGAAGCGGATACCAATAGCGAAAAAGTCGATTCATTGGTCCGATTTCACCGATTCGTATTATTACTAAAGCTATAATAATTGACAAAAGATTCATATGGGAAATTTTATATAATAATTTTAACATGCAAACAATATTTGCCAAAATGGTGCCTAAAATTCTGACGTTCCAACACCAAGGACCTCGCAAAGATGTTTGTACTGACACTTTGAATGCTAATGAAAATGACACAAACTTAATGGAAAGGATGATAACGTATGACAATTCGGGGTTTATTACTTTATGATCCTGAAATGAAGCTCCATTCCATGCAATGGAAAAGCCCGTTTTCACAGAGAGCCAATGAAGCTCGAATGAGTAAATCGAATTTCGAAGCAATGATTATTGTTTCGTTAGATATTCATGGGATTGAATACCTTCACAGGGTTCCTGAAATTCAAAATATTGAGCAAAATTACTACCTTTACATTCTTTCTGTGCTCAGTGAAGAAATAAGAAGAAAAAAAAACGAACCAAATTGTGAAAGAACAACTCACATTCCGATTCTTTCCAAATTGTCTTTCAATAGGTTTAAAGCCAGACGTACAGCATCCGAATTCAGACCATCCGCCTTATTTGACTGAACTTGCCCCATACAACTTCTATCTGTTAACAAAGGTGAAATCTGCATTAAAAGGAACAAAATTTGTGTCCTTTGAAGTTTGAAAGAGAAAGCGGCACGCGTCCTGAAGGAGCTGACAGAAGAAAACTTCCCGCGCTGTGTCGAGCTATGTTGGATACGAAAGGTACGTTATCAGGATAGAGGAGGGGAGTATATTAAAGGTGATAATACGTAAATATATATGAAATCCAAAATAAATAGATTTACAATGAAAGTCTTGTTATTTAATACCCACAACTTGTTGATATTTATTTTTAAATGATAATTTATTCACTATTGCACATTCTTGTGCTCTTAGAATCCGTTACAGGTGTAATATCCCTTGTCTCTGTGCAGGGTGATAAAACATTGCTGGTCATTATCCCGTACACTCCCAGCGTATCACAGGCCATACGCTCGTGTTGGCTTTCCTGTGCCCAGCGTATCACGGGCGATATGCTCCGTGAGTGTCTTCTACGACCCAACGTATCGATAGAGATACGCTCGATGAGAACGTTTTATATGATTTTTGTAATATTACTTTACGGCGTTACAATACCGCAAAATCTATATAGATAGAGTATTTGGAGTGTTGACCTTGGTGATATGGGCTTGGATTTCCCTTATGGCTACCGGGGGGGGAGTAATTGTTAAAAGCACGTGCTGCGACGTGGCTCTTTAAATGTAATGACATGATTTGAAGGGTGTACTTGCTTTAGGTTTGATTTTTTTTTTTTCTTTCTTGCTTGCTTCTTAGAAGTTCGAAGGAGAATTTATGACCATTTATGGGGGTTAGGGCTTTTGGTAGCAGATGTTCTCAGCAGTTCGTTTCATTCGGTCGGTTTTTATTTGTAGCGACAGTCATGACGAAAGAAAGTATTTATCTGAAAAAGTAAAAAAAAAGGGAGGGGGAGACTAAGATGTGCCCTTTACTCAAAACTTGCGTGAAGCGTCAAAATATGTGTGTAAGACATGTGACGTTGTATTATGCATTGAATTTTTTTATATAAATATGCCATACAGCAAAATAAGATTTATCTTTGTATCTATACATTCCATGTAATGGTACATCATTACACCATGAAATATATGTAACTTTTGTAAATATATTTTGTATTTTCTTAAAAGTATGATTTTTATGTTATTTTATGTATAAAAAATTCAATTTTCGATTAAATCTTTTTTTCTTTTGTGTATATTAAGTTTAATGCATTTTAAATAATATATATAAATACAAAACTGTTTTAATAAATAGCCGATTTTAGAAGAATTTTTTTCATGAATTAGGGTTAATATCTAAAATCGTCTGGGCACAGTGTGACACTCCTCGGTAAGAAGCCGTGGTCCCAGAGAAGCACTTCTTTTTTCTCCCTCCGGTAGGGAAAGGGTTATAGTTCAAGGAATTGATAATTTAAAATAATATAAATGAATATCAAAATTGTTAAGAATATCATTAATGTGAATGATATTATTGTTATTAAATAATATATTCCATTTTAAATTACTAGTGTTGTAACGAAGATTTTCCTCGAAAAAGTATATCATTAAATATTCTAAATTAAACAAATATTTGGGTAAGTATGAATATTATAAGACCCCGAGGTCTCAAATGCTCTTTTGGTTTCTCTTATCTGTTGTCCTGGTTTACGCGGGTGACACTCTTTCGGGATACCCTAGTGTTTCTATATATTTTCAACTCTTTTCTTAGTAAGCCCTTTTTTAAATATTTTTACATTTCATCCATTCATCACCATTACACATTGTTCGAGGTAATTTTCTTCTTACACTCCAACCTAAAATATTCATTCATAAGAAGTTAAATTTAAAATATCCAAATGAAGTTAATTTTCACAACATTGCTCTAAATATATTTAAGAGAATCGATTTTCAAATAATTAAGTTAACATTACTATTCATCCTTTTTTTTGTTTTGTTTAACTAATATATACTCTTTTCCGCGAAATTTATATTTTTAGTACCAAAAAAAAAGGACGGATAGAACTTCTGTTTTTTTTTTTTTTTTTTTTTTAGTCTAACTATAATTTTATAAACAAAGTTCCGGTTTGTGAATGTGATGTAAAAATTTCTGTCTTTACATAGCTTTTTCTTTCTTCATCCTTAACTAACTATTTTTCTTTCCAATTAAATGCCGATTTCTCAGAAATAATGAACCATGAATTTTTTCCCTACAAAACATTTGTAAAACAGAATATGGTTTATTGCATAAAAATTTCTTGATGGAAAGATGAACTCTTACACTGTTCTAGTTCAGTTATAAATAGTTTATGTAACTAACACATTTTTCAAAAAAGTTAATTCTGTACTAAATTAAATGAAATAAAATCGAGAACTCTTTTAAACAATAGGAATTTTTTTTTAAAAAAAGTTTTTATTATGTTCTGGTTTTGTTACAATAATATTTTTAGATAAAAGTGCTTTGAATGTTATTAAAATTTATTTTTTCGTATCACAAATCTTCGAGGTACATTTTTATTACATACGTTTAAGACAGACAGAAAATATATTATATATCACTAATAAATATTTGACTCATATTCATTTTGAGGTATGACACCTCTGATATAAAATGTTCTTACAAATATTCAGCTATGATCTGATCTGCACTAAACTGACTTTAAGATAGAGAGACGGCTTCGAAAAAAGAAGCTCGTTCTACGTCACCTTGAAGTTATCCAAATTTGTTTGAATTAAACACAATGGAAGTAATACTTTAACGTACATATATATGTAAATTTATGCATCTCCTTATGCAAAGGAAAAACTATTTATAAACATAAATAATTAGGAATAACTACTGGTTATTAGTGGTTTTCTTTGCATTTATAAGTCACGTTCTTATCCCTGGGTATGTTTTGCATAAAATCTACTGCACTTAAAATTTAGGACATTTGCAGAGTGTTATAAAGACTATTCACTGATGCAAAAGCTTTTCTCTGAATTAATATATTTATTAAAAACTAGTAATTTTGAGATTTACTCATTTATAATAAAAACAACTAGGCGAAATGATATGATCGTATAATTGGATATAATTGGAGAAGAGGCTCCAAGCATAGACGATAATTAAGATAAGGGACAATAACTCAAATTAAAGGACTTTTATTTGTTGCACTAAATTAGTTTATTAAATAAATAGGACTAACATTGAAAATTATATACTTGTATATTCGAGGAGGAAAATAACAGTTGTGTCCCTTCCGTTGAAGTAATTTTTGTACATAAAATTTGGATGAAATTAATGTTAAATGGCTGTGTAACTCGTAAGTGTCACATGTATGTGTGATGATGGGAATATCTACATGAAAAGTGCCAAATTCTTGGTGGGCTGCTTATTTATGTGTGCCACTTGGAGGGATGGAGGACAACCACAAGAGGGAGAAAGCGGACTTTCCTCCTCAAATTGCAATTCTCTCTTCAGAAGACGAAACGCACAATGACCATCTCAGGATTTTTCATGAGTGAACCAAAGTGTCGTAAATGGACTATCCCAAATTAAGTACCATTTATTTCATGGTGGTGGGGAACTATGTATTAATAATGAATATAATTATAATTTATAATAAAAAAATAAAAATCGCTAAGAAAATTTAAAAATTTATGTCTAATATTTTAAATTTTTCACTATTTTTATTCAATTACTGTAATTTTTGAGTAATAAATGAAATATTATTAAACATATATTGCGATATAGCAAATACTTCTACGGTTTTTTTAGAAATAAAAAATTAAGTTCAATGTCTAGGATAAGAATTCATTTTATGTTATGGAAAATTTACACTATAGATAGAGCAGATATTTGGAAAAGTATAATAAAATCTTTAAAAAATATATTTCAAAGAAATGCAAATTCATATGTCCTTTTTTCACCCGGTATGTCTGTTTCCAGTTTTAAAATTCAACTTTTGAATGTTCTGTTTATCTTTTGCTCATAAATAAAACATTTAAAGAATTAGTGAAGAGCCTTCAATTCTTCAACAACAAACGAAAAAAATTCAAAATTAGAAGTATTTTTTTGTCTTAGTTTAACATATTTAGAAGTTATTTCTTTTAAATAGTTTTTGCTTTATCAAAAGATATATTTTATCACATTTAAAAAAATGTTTTAAATTAATGTAAAATAATAATTTACAAATTCAAGGCTTTCTTTCCGTAATGTCAAAGTATATGATCTGAAATATGAATATATTTTCAATAGAAAGTTGTTACAACATTAGTATCATATTTTGACTTAGTTTTCTTTTCGACAGCAGTTTATTTTAAAATACTATTACATAAGTATGAACCAATATGTTTTTCCTCTGCAAAATGCACACCCTAATTTGTCTCGTGTACTGAAATACTTAATGTGCTTCGAATTTAATGTGTTCATGTGAAAATTTGTGCATTTTTTAAATATTTCTAAATGTTAGAAAACATTGTATATTAAACGAATAAATTTATAAGTTACAACGTTCACAAATTCCTTTCAAAATAGGATCAATTTCCAACCTGAAAATATGTTCAGAATTTTCTCGGGCCATTTGAAACCAAGCGAATTTACAATAAATTCATTTCACGTAAATGTCGTCAAAACTAAAGTATTAAAATATATTATTAAATTCATCAGATGAAAATACTTAAAAGTGATAAATTAGGAAATAAATAAAACATTTTGATTTTCTTCAACATTTCTTTTATTATATACATGTGATGAATTTTCAATTTCACATTTCCCTGTTTTGTGTTCCCATAATTTTTATTACTTAATGCTATTTCTATCCCTATCACGATTGAGGCAGACGTGACAGCATAGTGGTCATTATCTCGGACTCACGGACAGCGGTTTTCGTTGAGTCGTAGGTTCCAGCTTGAAGTTATTAAAGACCCGCCGTGTAGCGGAGGCTGATGCACATTACATCAGCAGGGACCTAAAATCCTCTTCTTTACTTTGGGTGGAAATTAGGAGAGAGGATGCCAGCTCATGTATTGTCTCTTCATTTGATCGAGTTTCAAAATTAAGGGGTTTTTCAATAATTGCCCTTGTATTGATTCTAGTACGACGTCAATAAATTCAACAATTCACCATTAGAAGAAAACATTTTCTTGCTATAAACTTTTTAAATAAATATATATTATGTTCATCCACACATACATAGAAAATTTCTTCAACGTCTTAAAATTTCTGCAAGGATTATCTGTAAAATATACTAGAAGCTTATACAAATTGTTGGGATCCTGTAGCTAAAAACAGATACAGACACTGTTTCTTGACGGAAACTGTATCTGTTAAGTTTATTGAGACGCTATAGGGAAGGAAAAAGGAGTTTCCTCCCAAGCAAAAATAACCCTTTTTTTAAATGAGAAGCAATGGCGGTCATAGTTTTACATAGTTATTTTGCCTTTGATTGTGAATAAAATAACTACAATTATGAACATAAATTTAAAAAAAAACATAGCATTCTGCACATAATAATAAAACTAAATTAAAATTTAATTAAATTTTTAAAAAATATATATTTATAATTTAAATTTTCCGTAGTTGTTATATAGATATTAAGTAATTATGCATATTTGTGAGTGTTTATTTAAAGAAAATTACGTTGAATGAGTAGGAAATAACTTAATTTTATAATTTGCTAAATACCGTCATTAATAATATTATCATTAGATAAAATCGCTTTGAGAAAAAGTTCACCAAAATATCAGAAAACCACATTTTAAAGAAAACGCTAATACAAATTATCTCTATTTTTCAAGAAACGATTATTTATAGATTTAATATTCAATTTTTGATAATTTTATTCATCAAATTCTCAAAAACAATATACGTACGGAATCGGCGATGCACCCTCTAGTTTTTAAAAGTGAATCAAAATTGGAAAAATTTGAAACATTTTAGTAGTTCAAAGTCATTAAATAATTTATAAGTATATTACTTTCTCAGCTAATTGGAAAGTTAACACCACACCTAACATGTCGTTTCCTTCCCAGCAGGCTCTTTGCATGTAATTGAAAAGAGAAAATTTGAGCTTTGCAAATAGTTAAAATTCTTGGATAATTAGAAGCTGTCAGAGTTGAGAGAATTCTACATAGTATCGGTAATTAGTGTACACTAAAATCATACCTTAGAATCTTATACTTTTGAGTCAGTAATCAACTATGGTTTTTATTTTAAGTAAAATTTGAGTGTAATATATGTTACATTGTTTCTTTATATACGTGAATAAGTACTACAAATATTGTGAATACTATCCGATAATTTTTCTTTTATATAATCAAAAATGAAAGTTAAGAGTAAAAGTTTTACTTGGAATCTATGAGTCATTTAAGAATCATATCGATTATCTTACATATTTTTTCATATTAATATGTTCCATTTTTGTAAAATAATTAATTTAGCTAACAACTAGGATTTTTTTAAAAAAAATTATTTCAAGTTTCATGAAATAGAATAGTTCTGTTATTCTATCTACTATTACTAAAGGTTTATATTTCATTTAAGATAAACAATTATTTCTATGATGGTCAGATTTAGTCCTACGTTATGCAAGTCAAATCAATTTGATAGATAATTGATAATATATCAGATTCAAATTAAAAATTCAAATTAAATAATTATATATGTTGAAATAGAATACGTCATTACCTTTCCTTTACATCTAACTGAATATTTTGCATGCACAATACTTAGTTATTGTCAGCGGAAAGCATTATTATCCTTTTACATCTTTTCATAATCAAATATATACAAACGGTAATGTTTTGATTTGAATGAACGTCACTCAATTGTTTTATAAAGTCTACAAACAATGGACTTCCCAAATACAAGCCCGGATCAGACGACAAGGATAAATCACATTTCAAATAAATAAAGAAGGGTTAACAAAAGTTTATTTTGTGTTTATTCTGGATTAAAAGTAAGCTATACTGGCTATGGTATGATTGAGCTTAAGTAAGTATTACACTTATTTCTTTTTATTGCTATAATCAAATGAGTATCACGTACTCAATCTGACAGCAAACCTTCCAATCACAATTTCGGCGAAAAAAAATATTTTTAAAATTTTTTAGCCTCATATTAAAATTCAGTCATTTATCTTTAAGAATCTGCTTCTTCTGCTTCTATTTTATTTAGAAACTGAATTTCAACTGCTTAAATGATTTGTGATGAGAAATTACTCTAACTTGACAAGTTCTAAACACTATTTTTTTTATATTTTTCATTATTGCAAACACAATATCTCAAAATGTTTCTATTACATAAATTTATATTCATATTTTTCAAATACTTATACATACAATAGATTAATCTTGAGATGTTATACAATGTAGATGAGTTTTTTATTGCAATGAAATGAAAATTACAATGACGATTAATGAAAATTACAGTGTTCAGAAGTCGAGTTACCGTAGCTTCCAACGAAAGAACTATATTTTCAAAATAATCTATTTTCTAGAGGAGGTTATATATATTAAATATTATTCATTTTACAAAATGTCAGTGTATTTCTTTTGAGTGACCATGTTTTGTGGAAAGTCTTAATTTAGTCATATACATGTATAAAGTGCCCTTCTGATAGAAAAAATATTCATTAACACATTTTTGGGACTATTTTTAAAGCCCAACAAGGTCATAAATTATGTATTTGTAGACAAAATGACAAAATAAACGTTAATTAAAACGTTAAGTTCTTTGAAGGTGTAGTTTTGATATTAAATTAACTGAGGCTATGCAATACTTAATTACTGTAATGTATAATTGGAAGAACTGGAAAAAATAACGATTTCTAAATAAATCCGGTAACTTGATTAGTAATGATAAAAAATCAGATACTTTGTATGTATTATGATGTATATTTAAAGTGGGTAATGCAAATGAAATTCATTCAAACCTTAAAATATCAAATTTATATTCTCTTTCATTACATATTTATGTATGGCTTCCTTTTAACCTACTCACTTTTGAATTTAATATTCCTGAGATTACTTTCGTTAATTGCTTTTCGTATAATATTGAGATATTGAAGAGCATTTTAACCATTATTTGATTGAATACTGATTCTCTGTGATTGCTGTCCCTTATTATTTGATTGAATACTGATTCGCTGTGATTGTTGTCCTTTATGTTTATTTTTAAAGGAACTACTGGAATGTTATTGTCCTAGAATTTTGCTTCATAAGTTGGTGTTTTATTTTAAGAACAATACTTCACTTTTCTAAATGAAATTATTTCTATTTTAGTGACTATTGATTATAAATACTTATTTAAGTTTTATTTAAATAAATTATACATTTTATTTTTGATAATTACAGACTATAGTTATATTTTCCCAATAAATAAGAAATTTCTTTGATACCATTAAAAAGAAAAACATAAAGTTTGGAAATAATTTGTGTTGCAAGCTGCTTCCTAAGCTAATGAATAAATTTACATTTTAATAAAATAAATATTTTTCTTCAAATGATTGAAAGTAAAAGTGTCATGTCCTCTTTTTCAAAGAAACATTTTATATTGTATCTTGAAGAAAAGTTTAGTTTGCTTGGAAATATTTGACAATAAACCTAACTTTCTTGCGCTTGGCTTACAATCTTTACTTTGTTCAGAAGCAAATCTAAATTCTCATTTTTTACACTTTTGTCATATATTTTTTTTAGCTAAGTTTTTGTTATCATATCGTTTTCAGTTCATTGTAGTACCATGAAAAATTAATGGGTGTTCTATATATTTTAGTTGATGGAATCTTATCCATACTACAATTTTCAAAGAAAGTTTTCAAAAGTATCATAGAACACTTTCAACCCTATTGAGAATTTTAAATTTATGGTAAGCATTATTTGTAAGAATATTTTCTATAAATATTTGAAAGGAAATTCGGCCAAAACATTTTGTTCTTATTCATATTAAAATTAAAATATAATACCGATTATGTATGAAATTGGATTAAAATTATAAAATTAATTAATTATAATAGTTCAAAGCATTTTTGAAGCATCTTTAAATTTAAGCTTGTTAAACTTTCTTGAGAGACTATTATGATGTTATGTAACTCTAAAATTATTATTATATAAAAATTTTCAATTACAAAGAAATATATTTCGAGAGTTGTTCATTAAAAAACACTTTGATACCAATTTTTAATAGAAATATCAAAAACTTAAGAAGTTATTAGTTGCAGTTGTTTATTGTAAATTTTAATGCTAGGTAGTTGTTAAAATTTAAACATTATAGTCATTAATATTATTTTCAGAAGTAACCTCATACAATTTTCTTATAAATAAAATCTTTAAAAATATATGCAGGGTCTAAAATTATTTTGTTCTTTATTCCAAAGTATATAATAAGACATGCAATATAATTTTTAATTCGACATTTTGTTAAAAAAATTTAAAATCTATCCTAAGTTTTAAAAACTATATTTTTCGTTAATAGACATTTAGAATTTTGATTCTGGATGTTATGTGTTTGCATTAGTATGATAAGTGTACAATTTTGTTCTCAATTCCAAGATATTTCTTTTACGTTTTATTTAATTTAAATTTGATACTCGTAATCTCAATATATGTGTCCACTTAAAAAAAAACATTTCTGAGAATGAACTAAATATAATGCTTCAAATCAAATATTTTCAGAATTTTATAAAATGATACTTTCATTAACTTAAAGATAAATATCTTACAAAATTTTCTTTAAGCACATTTCAGAATTTAAACTTGTGTAATACCTTATCGAGCTTTTATTTTCAAATAATCTGTTACTACAGTGATATTAATGAGCCTAAATTTCTGTATTGTTTTAAAGTTTCCCATTATTTCGCTATTGCGTATATAATATATATGTTCCAAATAAACAATTTTATTAAAAGTTGCATTAACTAACTTTCATAAATTTATTTTGTATAGTTATAATACACTAACAATTTATACTAGAAATATCATTTATAAATTTTAAGAAAATAAGTTCAATAATTTATTTTATTATAGTAATTAAAATAATTTCTTTTCGGGAGAAATATTATTTGTCTTTGAATAATTCATTGAAATTCTTTTATGTATGTAATGACTAATGTAATAAATGAAAAATTTTCTTTTCATGTGTAAGTCTGCATTATCAATTTTAGTTTAGTATACTTCAGAGATTATTTAAGAGAAACATTTTTTTAAAAACACTCTATGTCAAATAAAAATATTTTATCAAAAGTGAACTCATACTCTTCTACCCCCTACAAATATGAATCAATATGTTTCAGATAAATTTAAAATAATAAGAAGTTTACACATTCATTCAAATGCTTTTCAAATCGAATTTTGTTGATTCTGAATCTAGAACTAAATCAAGATAAGTCGTTTAATTTTGTAGATATATACAGAAACCAACACATTGAGCTAGTCGTACTCATAAATGAAATCATTATCATTAAAATTTGATTTAAGATCTCAAAGGGATTTTAAAAATAAAATTGATTTATTAAAGGAATTTTCTACTTCAGTTATTAAGAATGAAACTACTCTCCAATAAAATAAAACCTGATTCATGAGGATTATATAACAGTTGCCAAGCGTAGTGAACAGATTAGATAGATTACTTATATAAGCAGCAAAAAATTAATAATAGAGAAAAAAAAGAAGTGGAAATTATTTATTTGGTGATGGTACTAATGAAAGAGAAACGGGCGAATCAAACCGTTCATTACTTAAGAAACGGTGAGATATAAGAGGATTGTTCAAGAGGCCAATTGAAATTCCAAAAATGGGGCTTGTAGCATATAAAACGGTTTATCTTTAGTAACCTTGATGACTCAGTAAACAGCTGTATAAGTTTGAGTAACTTGCATTCCTAATGATAACGCCATTCACACCTCAAAATATCTTCTTCATAACTTTCCAGTCATTGAGACTAATTTCGATTTTTTTTTTCAAATAATATTCACAGGTAACTACCCAACATTTTGATTTTCGCTTGATTTCCGTGCATGATGAGGTCACAAAGACGTGACATCTCAACACAATATGATGTCGACTCTTGGAAGTGGCAGAATTCAAGTTTTGATTTCGGAGCAAATAATTACAAAAGCAAAACAAATTTATAAATCAATGTCAAATTTGTTTCTACTGCGTTTAATAGATGGCAGCACCAAACAGTAGCAACAATTTCCCTTAAAGAAGTCCATCTGTCCTCAAATTCAAATAAAGTTGAGCCACCGTCGTATACTAGTTGAAACAAGGAAATGATTTAAGGCTCGAACCCTTAATTCTAGTTTATTTACTCAATCGAAACAGATCAATTTGATAAGAAATTATTGAAATTTGTATTCTGAATCTGATCAAGACGCGTTTAAGTAAATATTATCTTAGGAAGAGTTGATTAAGATAACATTTTAAGTATTTAAAACTTGGGTAAAGTATTTTGACTATCATCTGTCTTCGTCTTCATTTGACTGTGTAATATAGTTACAATCTTTTTAGACTTATGATGAAAATTGTATTAAATAATATTTAACAGGTGAAATAAGTAAAAGAGTTTGAGACTGTGGCTGAAAAACGCACAAAACGCTAGGGTTTAGATATTAAAATCTGATTTTGATATATTGGGTAGCAAAGGCGAATTAGCGAATGCTTTCGCAAATAATTGTTTTTACAACTCAATGTGTGTACGAAATGAGCATACTGATATGTATTTATTTAAAATTGTTTCTCGAATGGTTGATTATTTTTATTAGCCAGAGAAACAACACTAAGGCCAATGGCAGAATGCACAAGTTGACAGGGCTCACCCATAGGGTTTGGAGATACAAACTGGCCCATCCAAGAGATAATCACATTCACTCTCAACACTTCGGCAAAAAGAATTTTTTCTTATAATTTTTTTTACAACAAAAAGGTGACAAATAGCTGTAACACATGGATCAATAAGTCCCGAGACTAACATTGAAAACAAACTTTTTTTTGCAAATTTTTTTTTCATTCATCAACATAATCACCTTTTAGGGTAATACAATCGTTCCAACGCTTTTCTAATTTTTCAATACCATGTTTATAAAAAAAAATATCTTTCGCTTCAAAATAAGCTTCAGTTTCAGCGATGACCTCCTCATTTGAGCCAAATCTTTTTCCCTGGAGCATTTTTTTAAGATCAGCAAAGAGCCAGTAGTCACTGGGGGCTAAATCTGGCGAGTATGGGGGGTGGGGAAGCAGATCAAAGCCCAATTCGTTCAATTTTGCCATTGTTTTCATCGACTTGTGGCAGGGTGCATTGTCTTGGTGAAAAAGGATTTTTTTTCTCTGCATGTGTGGTCGTTTTTTTGCGATTTCCACCTTCAAACGCACCAGCAAGTCAATATAATAATCTCTGTTGATCGATTTACCTTTTTCGAGGTAGTCAATGAAAATCACGCCATGCGTATCCCAAAAAACTGACGCCATGACTTTGCCAGCCGACTGCTGCGTTTTCGGACTCTTCGGACGGCTTTCGCCAGCTGTGCGCCACTCAGATGACTGCCGCTTCGACTCTGGAGTGTAGTGATGTATCCATGTTTCGTCCATGGTCACGTAACGACGCAAGAAATCTTTTTTGTTGCGAGTAAATAGCGATAAACAGCTTTCTGAATCATCGACTCGTTGCTGTTTTTGTTCCATCGAAAGCAATCGCGGCACCCACTTGGAAAAAACCTTTTTCATGCTCAATTTTTCATGAAGGATAGTAAATACACTTCCATATGATATCTGTGTCATTTCAGCAATCTCACGGAGCTTCACTTTACGATCTTTCATTATAATTTTTGTCACTTCACTCACATTTTCCGGTGTAACGGCTTCCACAGGTCTACCCGAGCGTTCCGCGTCATTTGTGTCGTTACGACCACGTTTCAACTCGGCAAACCACCGAAAAATCGTTGCTTTTGATGGACAAGAGTCCGGGTAACATTTTTCAATCCATTGTTTCGCTTGCACGGTGTTTTTACCCATTAAAAAACAATGTTTTATCAGAACACGAAACTCAGTTTTTTCCATTTTTTAAACAAACTACAAAACGACTTTACTCCAACCTCGATAACTCAGCTGTTTCTGGTCCGATCGACTTAAAATTTTGACACGTTTCAAGCAAAGGTTAGTACTCTAGAAAGACTTGGTTACTGGTTTACTACGAGCGCCATCTCTGGGTTAGTCTCGGAACTTATTGATCCATGTGTTACATATTAAACACACAGTATTCGAGCGCTCATAGAAGCCTCGGGTCCTGCCCGAGTCTTGCCTGTCTGAATGTTATTGTACGAGACTTGTCCACGCCATTTCAGCCGATTGGCCTTTCTGGACACCCGTCCGTCAGCTGGAGTACTCAGGCATATCTGAGCCTCGGAATTCTCATAGAGAATGTTCGTGTTACGAACAGATAGGAATAGCGTACTTACACAGAGGGCGTGCACGCGAGCACGAGGGCTATTGGCGACAGACCTCGTAATTTTGAGCTTTTTATAAGAGAACAGGATGACACCTGAACTTGCCTCTTCCTCTTCAAACTTCCATACTATGGCAACTGAAGAACTTTTAACCTAGACAGATTTAACGTGCATCAGGCTGGCTACACGTGGATCATTATTGGCATCAAGTTTCGAACCCATGACTAAATGAAAACCACCAGCCGAGAGTCCGTAACCATGACCAACAAGCTACCGTAACAGCTCCTCCTCTGAAAAGTTATTTTTTGGAAAAATTGACTTACACTATCTAAATTCTTTTTTTGCAAAAAAAATGAATATTTCTACATGTGTACAAAGGGGCCCTTTGTATCTTTCAACCTTGTTAGAGAATCCCCTAATGGAAGATTGTTGAGTTTATAAGATGTATTTAATATCAATATACTTTAACACACAGAGAGATTTTCGTCGAATTTTACACATTATAATGATAATCTCCTGACCTTTAAAGAGGATAATAGAATTTTTCGGTATTGTAAATCATTGGAATTCTCCATAAATGAATGGGAGCACAATGGAGAACTGACAGCGAATAAACCATATTATAACTTTTATTACTTGTGCAATTACATATTTATCATCTTGAATGTATTCATTTTTAAATGTTTCATCACTGGAAATAGTTTTGTAATTTTTTCAAAGTGGTAGAAATGCAATATTCTTATAGTGATTGTTTAAGTCAGTAAAACATGTTCTTTTGTAATGCATATAATCGCAAAGCATAAAGAATATAAGGAGAACCCCAATTTACCAGTAAATGGTTTCATAAATTTTGATTTAAATTGAAAGTGGAGAAATCACAAATTAAATCAAGCGAACTTAAACATTTCTACACACTAAATAAACGCGAAACAATAAAAAATGTGCTATCTAACATTTGTATTTGATACTGTAGTTTGAAGTACACCTTAAAGGTTTCTTAATTGGAATAATATATATATATATATATATATATATATATTACAGTAGATATTTTATTTCAAATATTACTATGAAATCACCCACACAAAAATAACCATTTCGTGAAAATTTTCGAAAGTTTCTTTATTACTTTTTTATTAAAGCCCACATATTTAGGATTTCAAAAAGGGTATGGATTTGTTTCTAGGGTAGTTAGTTAATGCATTAATGTAAGTAATATAACTTTTTAAGATATATCAATATTTTTACTTATATTTTCTGGAAAACAGTGATTTATTTTTGATTGTACAATATCTCATTCCTTAAAGAGTATTTCATTTACACAAATGAAATTTTACAACAAAATTTTGCGTATTTCTGGGTATGTTATGAACTTGAAACATAGCTTTTAAAAATCGAAATATTTAACTAGGATTATTATAATTTTTAAATAATTGATATATTTAAAAATTAAAAATTATAATAATCCTAGTTAATTATATTATAATTTTTATAATATAATTAACTAGGTTATATTATAATTTTTAATTATAATATAACCTAGCTACTATAATTTTTAAAAAATTGATATATTTTTTGCTAAACCATGTTGTGTTTATAATTGTTTGTGTAACTCAGTAAATTTACTAAATAACTGCATTTTTTCTGCTTCACAGCGCAGATATATATGTATATATATATATATATATATATATATATGTTAAGTATATTGTTGAAACAAAAATTGAAATATATTAATTAGAATTTGTTTAATGAACTTTAGCGTAAATGACAATTTTTACTAAATTTTAATCAAATATGGTCAAAATTTAAGAAGTAAAAAAAAATGTTTAATAAAATGGCTTTTGAAATTATAATTTTATAAGTCCTTGTAACTAAAAGTATAAACATTTCAAAAAACATTTTTTTTTTTAAAAAAAAAAAAAAAATGCTCTAAAGGTAGGCTCACTCCTCAAGTAAATATGCCAATAATGTGAAAAATACATGAACCTATAAAATATTGAAAATAACAGTTTTCAAGATTTTGTCATAACACATTTTTTAACATGTTACTCCATGTCTTTCTTTAAAATTTAACTATGAAAATGATGTATATATGATATAGACATGTTTACAGAAAGACAAATGTTAAGAAACTTTTTATCTATACTATTAATTCACTCTTAATTGTTAAAACTAATCAAACTTTCTTTTTTATTCTACTTCAAAGAAAAAAAGTTCCTTTAGTTTTGCGTAAAACTACTCCTTGAATGAATTATTTAATTTAATTATTCATTTCTAGTTTTAAATTAGGATTGCTACTTTATTAATTTGTGCAACCTAAATAGGAATTTACTTTGTTAAATTACTTAAATTATAGATACCGAATACATTTCATGATCAATCCTTAGCGCATTGAAGAAAAATTAATGAAGTGTTATAACACGTGCTAAATTGTTGATTTCGTAATTTATAGAAATATATACTGCTGTTTGTAGAAAATGCAACACCATGAAAGAATCATCAGAATCAAATGAAATTTAATGCAGAAACGACTTGTACTGATACAAATAAATGATGAAATTTTCAAAACAAAAGAAACAAATTAAGCGTCCGAAATCAGTATTTGGTGCAGCCACCATGCGCTGCAATAAGTGCTGCTATACGACGTGGCATGGAGTCAAACAGATGTTGAATATCTGCTTGAGGAAGATAATTCCATATCGCTTGTATGCGCAACCAAAGTTCGTCTTTGGAAACTGCAGGACGCGGATCACGAGCGAGACGCCGACCAACCATATCCCACACGTGCTCAATAGGCGACATATCCGGTGAATAAGCAGGCCAAGGAAGAAGTTGCATGCGTTGTGCTGAACAGAAGTCTCGAACAGTCCGCGCAACATGTGGGCGTGCATTATCCTGCTGAAAGATAGCTCCAGGGATGCCTTGAAGGAAAGGAACGACTTCGGGCTGTAGCACTTCACGGACGTACCTGTTGCTATTGAGATTACCCTCAATTCGTATCAAATTGGATCGTCCATGATACGAAATCGCACCCCAGACCATAACTCCGGGTGTTCGACCACTATGTCGTTCAATAATACACTCAGGAAGGCAGCGTTGACCGGCATAACGTCTAACACGAACACGGCCATCATGGGTCCACAAATTGAAGCGTGATTCATCTGAAAAGACAACTTGGTGCCAATCAGCTCGCCTGTCTCTGTGCTCAAGAGCCCACTGCCGACGCAGCCGTCGATGATTCGCCGTGAGGGGAATCCTGTATAAAGGCACCCTTGCACGCAATCCACGGCGCAGCAGACGACGACGAATTGACGAAGCCGACAATTGTACACCTGTAGCAGTAGACCAACGTGCTGCCAGCTGCCTGGAGGAAGCTGTGCGATCATTCACCGCCATGCGGAGCAGGTGTCGATCATCGCGCTCTGACGTCACCTTCTGTCGTCCAGTGCCTGTTTTTCGAGTTGTTCGGTGCTCGTCGGTCCACTGCTTCCAAACTCGCATCACTGTGGAACTGTTCCGCTGCATACGAGCTGCTATTGCGCGATAGGAAAATCCTCCTTCTCGAAGGCCGATTATCCTCCCTCGTTCAAACTCCGTAAGTTGCTTGAATTTCTTATTCTTCCGTCGTGGAGGCATACTCAGGTCTCACTAAACGTTTGCCACTAACAAATAATCATAGACTTTTTTCAACGTCCCGCTACAGCACTTTATTTATACGCTTTCAGCATCAATTCAGAGGGCGCTGCGCACGCCGCGCACGCGCGATGGCTCTGAAACTTTATTAATTTGCATAATATCCTATAATTGACATTTGCTGCGAATTTCATTTGATTCTGATGATTCCTTCATGGTGTTGCATTTTCTACAAACAGCAGTTTAAATACAGACAACAGAGTGAAAATTTCTTTCAATTTGAAAATTGTAAAAACCAGAGAAACAGAACAAATTGCACCAGTCCTTAATGACCCCATATTCTTATTCTTAAAACGTAACATTGTTAAAGTTTTGCAACAAATCGCAGAAATTCTTTTATTTTCGCAGGTAAATACGTAGGAATGAAAAAATCTAGTTTTGTTTATCTTTTCAAATAGATAGGCAAGGTCTATTCTCTTTTAAACAATGTTGTTGGTTTCAGAGATATTTATGTATCAGCTGATATTTTCCATACTTTTCCAGCTTTATCTCTCTCTCTTTAAAGAGAAAAGTGCCGGTTTCGAGTAATATTTCTTATTTTAAAGGAAAATGCCTGTTATGTATAGGTTTGAAATAGACAAAGACTCATTTTATTCTGAGTTTTCTAGCATGGAGTGACAATCTGTTTCCATTTTGATTCGTAACAAATCATAGAAAAAATGTGAGATAAAAATAATAACATATGTAATGGTGCATAGTTGTAGATTTCTGTGTAATAAATTTTTGTCACTCCATTTAGTATATTTTAATCTATAAAAGGAAAATTAATTTAAGCAATTTTTGAACATATTTTTTGATTTATTGAAAATTTTGGGTCAAAGTTATTACAGGAGTTTTTGCTTATAACAAGTTATACAAACAAAGAAAGCAACAATTTTAACATGTATTGTTAAGATTAAAAATTCCATTATGCTACACGAAATTCAGTAGCATTGAAAAAGAAAATTACAAATTAATTAATGTACGCACAATTAAAGGCCTCAACTAATCTGTAACCTTAAGAGTAAATCGCAAAAGCAATATCAGAAGTAAACCAGGAAATATTTTTAATAATTAAAACTAAAAATATTTCTTAAAAAAATTGCAGATGAACAAATGAAAAAGAATGCATGTATCAAACCATAAAATAGAGATCAAATTTGAAAACATGGAAGGGTGAATAAAAATAAATTAATCATATTTAACTAAAAAAGAAAATTATATAATATTCGAAAGAAAGTAGATTAAATGAGAAAAAACATAAAAAAGTAACATAAACATAATAAAATATACAGTTATAAAAAAAAGCAAAAATTTGAAGGGGAAAAAATAAATATTATATTAAACTTATAACAGATTTTAGACTATTAGGGTTATTCAGAATGAATTATCTGATTCCTAAATTCCATACTTTCAAAAATATACAACACAAAATGATAAGTATTACATGAATACAAATGAAACATGTGGAAGATTTGTGTTATTGACAATAGTCTTCCCTCGTACGTTCTTCGTGAAGCCATTTCATTAAAACTGTTTTAGAAGCTTTTCCTGAGCTATCTCGCAGTTAGAGCGATCGTATTCGACTAGAGGACTCATTCTTAATCAATTGGCCGCCCAAATCACCTGATTTAGCTTAATGCTATTTGTCCCTTCGGGGTTTTATAAGAAATAATGTGTATGTGTCACCATTGCCAAAAACATTTTGTACGGAAGATCAGAAGATTTCTACAGCTGAAAAGTTAATTGCCACAGACACTTTATAACGAGTTTTTCAGGAATTTATGTATTGGATTGTAGATATACATGTCACTAAAGGAAGTAGTATCAAACACATGGAAAAAAATGAGGATTTTCCCGTTGAATTTATAATTTTATAAATACATAAGTCAACTATTAATCTCAAAAAAATAATTTTAGAATAACCCAGCTTAACTGTCTAAAGCCTGTTATAATATTAAATATATTGTATTCCATTTTTATATATTTAAACAGTGTTAATGTTTTTTTTAAATGTTTTAAAATTTTTTCTTAAATTCTTGTTTTATTATATATATATATATATATATATATTCTTACATACATACAAACACACACACACACACACATACATATATATATATATATTTATATATATATAATGATTTATCTTTCATTTATATTAGTTTCTAATAATAATAATTTAATCTCAAGATT
>BMAW01064989.1:54964-101023 GCA_019974015.1 Nephila pilipes | reverse complement strand
GCTGATATATGAAGATGTGAGATAATGTTTTATGGATCGATTTACCAATTATATTGATATCTATCAAGTCATGGACACATTTCTGAGGTATTAGCTAATATTCGTACCGCTGCATTGCCTGGAAATCCTCTGGCTAATGCCTGAAATTATTCCATTACTCATGAGCAGCAAAGCCTGCAAACATTAACACTAGAAAAATCATATATATTTACACATATATAGCATACATACATATATATGTATATTATTACATATTACGTTATTGTTATTATTATACTGTATATATATATATATGTGTGTGTGTGTGTGTGTGTGTGTGTTTTTGCGTGTGTATGTGAAATAATCCTATATGATGACTCAGTATTTGTTTACATACATGCTTCATTATATCAATTTGTATAAATTTAATGATTTATAATGCCATCTTAAATATGTTTTCAAGATGAAAGCTTCGTAATCCGTAAGATTCAATTAAAAAAACGCATAAAAGTATCATGAGCCAAATAATTAAAAAAATTCAAAAAAAACATGAAAACAATTATTAGTTTTTAAATCTCTTTTTCAAATTAAACTAAAGCATGAAATATTATACAGCTTCAAGGCTAGGAAAGATAATTTAAGCTAACAGGTTAATGTAAGTAAGCCAAAACACATACTCAGAGTTGTAATAACCTTATTATAAAATGATTTTCCTGTGTAAATAAAATTTTACCAGAAAAAAATAAATCATCATTAAATGAGCTAGTATAACCCCTCTCTCATTCACTTTATATATATATATATATATATATATATATATATAAATATATCTTGTGTGGGAGTGGTGGGAGAGTGAGTATAGATGTGGGTGGGTGCATGCTTGTTCAAAAAATCATAAACAAATTCATTATTATGACGACTAAATCCTTAATTTAATTTATTTTACCTAAATCACAGAATTCTACAAAATAAAAGAATTAATACTGAAAGCATCAAAACATTATCAAATTAATGAAACTCTAGAAAAATATTATAATCCTAAGTTAAAATTATACAACATATTCTAATGAAAGTATGCTAAGAGCCTTGTGAAATGCTATTTTATAAATAATATTATTTCAATACAAGTAACTATTAATTAAAAATACAACAAATTTAACTGCCAAACAACCTCAAATAGCATAGCAAAATTCAAGCGAAAATATTTATCATTATACAAAAATATTGGTCATATAACTTAATAGTGTTCACCAGTTTGGAGAGGAAAATGTATGTATAAATAATTTTCAAACGTTCTATAATCTAATCACCTGTAAATACATTATCATTAAAATTATAAATCTAGAAAATCAGAATCCCAACTCGAAACAAAATTTCTAAATATAATTTGAACTGACTAAAATAAATAAAATTTTAAATGTATCTATACCATTAATACAAAAATATATAAAAACAAATTTTTAAAACTAAAAAAGTTAATCTTTTATCCTTTTATCTTTATAACTTAATTGCTATTCAATCTGAATCTCATAGTGCTATGACCAACGTAGCTACACCACTGTGCTAAAATCCACAAAAATAATATTAGATTACTGAATATATTTATGCAAATATTTACAGATTTTTTTTCAAACAAATATTAATAAACTAAAATATTTTTTTTTCAAATTTAATAACCTTTAAAATAAATAAAACTATTAAAATTATTTGACATAAGAATATTAAAATATGAAGAAAAACATTCGGGAAATAAATTTAACCATATTATGACAAAATTTGAAATAAAAGTAAAATTTAATTTTAAAAAATTAAAAATGAAATAAAAAGTTATTGTATTTGATTACCATCACAAAATAGAGGCTAAATGTAATATTGATTGTGAGCCAAACTATAAAAATATTAAAAAACAAACAAACATGTACCTATACATACACATATGAATTACAAATACTGCAAAAAATATAAATATATTAATTTCTAAATATTTAATTATATATTGATAAAACATCGAACCTGCCTCTTTAAAAGAATAGTATTACCCATATAAATACTAATTCTGTTACCTGGCCCATAAAGCCTAAAATTTTTACTACCTGTTCCTTCCTTAAATAAAGATTCACTTTACTCTAAATTATTAATAATATTTATAGCTTTCAAGAAAGAGTAAAAATATTGAAGAATTAAGAAATTTACTAAAATTGAATTTTTAGTTTGTCTGTTGGGAAAGCGATGCTATATTTGGAAGGTTTGAAATAAATTTATTATTCTATATTTTATATATGTGAAACAATGAAACATCTATTATTATATAATACATGATATAATATTTTAATTCATCTTTTTTAATGATTTATACATGTATTTTATTTTTGTACTGGCAATATTACACGCAACGTTCAATACATTTCTGTGAAATAAATTTTATTTTCTCCTGAACTGTTTCAAATACAACATTGAAATACGAGAAGTCATATGTAACAAATATTTCATCATATTTTTTCATTAAGCTAGCTCAAATATCTGATTTTTTACTACATATGATAAGTTTATCAAACATTTTATTATTTTTTTAAAAAAAAAAGTAAGCCTGAGATCTATAAGTTTTACATTAAACAATTTGTTTACAATTTTATATGTTTTGATTCCATTTGTATCAATGTAATTTTAGCATATATGATAGTTCCTAACACGTCACAAAACTTAAAAATGATAAGTGTACATATCAATTCTCTCTCTGACATAATTTTTTGTAGTTATAAGTCCGCGATAAATGTTATGACTAAACGAATAATACTGATGACTTATTGAATTTAAATGAGAAATGTTAATGACTGTAAATATTTGTGTTTCGATAAGCTACACTTTCACCTATTAAATCAAAAGTTTCTAAAACTTTTCAAAGACGGGCTGAATATAAAATCTAACATTATACACATACAATACAATGAGAAGAGCTCACATACAATAACAAGGACTTTTACAGGAAAGAGGGCAAGACAACATCATGTCTAGACCCTCTCATGCAAAAATAACAAAGGTGTCTAGGTCACTCTTTACAGTAAAGTGAATCTCATTTGCAATCAGAGCATTACCACTCTTGATTTCATCAGCATTGAGTTTCCCAGGCCCGAATAGATTCTACTCAGAAAATTTCTCTACCAAACTGTTTCATTGTGTACAGAGGAGATAAATATTTATCTACTATTTTGTTTACCAGACATAGTAGGAAGTCCCTTTGAATGAGCAGATTTATCAAGGTAAGAACATTCTTTGGATCTCGAGATAATGATTTCATAGTATAGAAATATTTTAAATTTATTTAATTGAAACAGAATCATTGTATCTAGTCTGTGTAAGAAATTGTACAAAGAATGAGAACTGGAAATAGGGTAACACACTTTAGTATTGCCCACGGAATATTTTTTTTTCTCTCCTTTAACATAATGCCATTTGTATCCCATAAAATGACTGTAAAATAAAATCATACTTGAGAAACTGTTTTAAGTATGTTTCAGCACCTTTCAACGGATAATAGCAGACGATTATAACACCTGCCTGCATTGGTACCGCATATGGTGTAAAAATTCGACGTTTATTTAACCAACTCATAGTACGAGGTTGAATCAAAAGTACCCGCATTTGTAAGCATATCACATCACTAATTTAAATTAATGTTTTCATTGGGTGCTGCTATCTGTTGAGAGGAGTTGAAAAAAAATATGACATTGATTCATTGGTTATTTTTGATATGGTTGTCATTAGCTGATAAATCAAAATTCCATTGCTACCACATCAAAGTGTGAGCATAGGTGATAAATGGATTCATCGTTATACACCGGAAACCCAATAATAATCAAAACATTGGGCTGCTTTTAGTGTATTTGCTCACAAAAGGAGAGGATGGTCACATTTTCCAGAAAAGTTATGATAAAGAACTTTTTAGGTGCGAGACGTGTCATGACGCAGAATGCAAATAACTGAGATTTTGATAGCTGTCTAGTGAGTCAGGAGGCGTACTAAAAACAAACCATTTTCGATTCTAAGAGCGTTCTCCTGAATTTTAAGAGTTTATTGGAGGAACTTAAAGAATGTTATTTTTTAATTTTATTTCCATTCTTATTTTCTAACTTGTGGCGAATACGTTGTCGTTAGTTGATTATTTATTTTCACTTGTTCCATCAATAATAAATGACCTTAATAATTAAAGTTCAATCAAACATCGAATGAATTGACAAATAAAGTTTTAACAGAGTATTTAATGGAACAGATGGCATTCATAATATCTACTAAGTCTGTTGGAGCAATCCTAAAATGAACTCACCAAAAGAATATTAAAAGTCCTTTTTTTTTTTTTTTTTTTTTTTTTAAATTTTACGGACCTCTATTGCAAGTGGGTCCGAGTGAGGGTCAAGTCATTCTTATCAAAAGTATAATTCCCTGTCCATTGCTACTCCTTCCCACACTTACTATTAATCATCTGTTTCTTCCAGTCATTCTTATTCTTATGTAAAATAGTTTAAATAATTTCAAACATTCTATTACATAGTACAAGTTGGGATTTAGGAGTAATAATTAGTAACTAAATAAAACAACCATAAATGATTAATATGAGCACTAATTACAAAATAAATATCGTTAGATCTTCTTTGTTATCTAGAAAATTCAAGTATAATGATGTTAGGCAACTATGTAAAGAGATTTTAAAAGAAAAATATCAAAATACTATACTTTACATTTTTTCTTAAGCATGCCTAGCTTAGTGTTCTGACATTATCTAAAAGAATGTTAGATTTTGAACAGAGTTATTTAAATAACTGGAACAAATAATCTAATTATGCATTTTCTTATGAAAAATGTTTATTATATATACAAAGAGTAAAATAAAATAGAAAGAAAAGAAATAAATAATTTTGCAATACATTAAAATTCAACATACGTTCCTTTTATGAATCTAGATTAAAAAGTATCATGTGCCTTTGCATTAATTGGGAAACAAAATTTTATATAACTAACTATAGGTTGTTTGTTTTAAATTTGAAACAACGTGTTACGAACATCAGATGACGCTTCGCAGCGACGGCTTCATACTAAAGAAGAGAGACATTTACAGAGATTTTATCAGTCATCGAAGGAAAGTTCCAGCTATTACCTCTTAAACTTGGGGATAATTTTAGCGACTTAGGCGAAATCCGAAAGTTTCCAAAAGTGATGGAACCGAGGCAACATCTCGATTAGGAAGAAAGTTACGGACTTCTGCATTTTAATTGGTGACGTCACACCTGTCCGGAGTTCGTATAAATACGCCGAATGCCTGAGATAGAGACATATCTGTCTGTTTCTGGAGTTTGCTAAAGGAGATCATTAGGGAAATCGAATAGAAGTGGTCGGATTTGGATTTAATGAAGAACTGTCAACAGTCTACCTTAGTGAATTCGAAGAGAAGCGAGGTGTATTTGCTATTAAATTTCGGAACCTGCCTTGAAAGTGGAGAATATTACGGTGGACAAATCTCAGTAGTGTGAACTTTAAGTTGGTGAGCTGAAAGTTAATGTAATTGCCATTTATTGTTAACTGTAGTTGTCATAAAATTATAATTGTCACTACAAGTGCTGTTTTTATTTCTGCATATGGGTCGCTAATCTGTTCAAATGCTGTATTTCTGTTTTTGCTATTACTGTTCAAGCTCTGCTGCATGTTTGTTATCCTGAATATTAGCAAATAGAGAATCAATTGGCATTATCTTCTTAGTTGGACTGATTATCACTCGTATTAAACCAAATATTTTGTACATATGTTTCTTTAGAGTAGTATGAAAGCTGTTGTCGAAAATATGGTCTATTGATTGGGATTCAGAATTAGAGTTAACTGATGATAAGGACAACAAAAGATCGTCCACTTTTCCGATTAATATTGAAAAATTAAGATAAAGTATTGAAGCTCAGTTCCATTTTACATACATAAAATTCCTTTGTCACGTCTTTTAATACTCTATGGCGATGGCATTAGTATTAGCTATATTTTGATATGTTGACCCCTAATTTAAGAATTTTTTTCCAAATAACATTAATAAATAACATAATTTGCTAATTAAGTTAATTTATCAGATGATTTGATACTATTATCATTTTCTCCAGAACACTACAATGGTAGTCTAGTAGTCAATGTTAATAGCATCGTGACAGGCGTTGACCAGTTAAAACCACGACATCTAGTTTTGATTCCATTGTAGACCCATTTTATGTAAAAATGACAGAGATACTGCATTTTGAAAGCAGTTATCTTTCGAATACCACATATGATCAATTTCGATATTAAGAAAGTATGTTAATTTAGGATCGTCTTCACTACCCCCCATTATGTTTACCGCAAAATAATGTTGAGAGATAAACAAAAACTTTCCGGGAAAAACCTTTCTAAGTTAAATTATATTTTCACAAAATAAAATTTTTATATATCAATGGATATTATTTTAAAACTAGTTCTATTCAGTTGGAAGTAGATTGAGTAGGATTCATTTCCTATCTTATAGTATGTAATATTTTTTTTTACATTCAAACTCATCAAAAATAACAATAACGAATTATTATACATTGCTGAGAATGAAATTAAATTCACATGCTTTCTTATAAATGCTAGTGTTTTTGTAAGGAAGAAATTCGATAGATTCGTTCAAAAAAAAAAGATAGTACATGTACAATCTACTGAAGATATTTAGTTAATCATCTGTAAAGAGTAATGTTATGATAACATTTTAAACTCAAAAGAATTCCAGAAAAGTATATCATTGATCTCTCATATCAAGCTTTTCATGCAAAATACATTTATTGTATTAGAGGGAATATTTACTTTTTCTTAAAGAGCTAAATTCCAGTGTGAAACATTAAGGAAATTCAAAAATAAATTATTTTACTCCTTTTAAAATACATTCGTTTTGAAAATTCAAAAAAAGAAATAAAGGAAATATTTAATTTGCTTTCAGATATGTATAAATTCATACATCAATCTTAAAAGTTCATGTTTCCTATTAAAACCTGCCTTTCTTTTAGTATGATATATATTTTTTCTCTTTCCATTATTGCGAAAAAGTTGATTTTTCCTTGCCAATAAAAAGTATGAAAAAATACATACACATATGTGTGTATATATATATATATATATATATATATATATATATATATATATATTATGTTATTTTGCTTGAAGCTAACTTTGACTCATTTTTTTATGCTTTTTCAAGAATTCTTATGATTTGAAATAAAGCATTAATTATTACTAATGGTAAGTAAATATTATTTTTATGTTCCATTGATTCCTGTTAAGTAATTTTCCAAATTTTTTTCAATCTTTATATTCATATATGTAATATTAATACACGAGAAGTGTTACACTTGGAATTTTTTTATTATTCTCAAGTTTTTCTTCCCTTTTTGTTGTTTCAGACTTTTTGTATTTCTCTTTATATTTTTTTCATCTATATTTGAAATTTAGTCTTCAATTTTTTTTGAATTTATGTGTTTAATGTTACAACAATTTTTAATAACATTTTTAATAACATTTTCTTATAAAATTATTTAGATCTATAAGCCTAGAATAACGCAACTTAATTGTCTAAAGCCTCTTACAATATTCCATTTTTTTTTCTTTTTCAAAATTTTACAAATTTCAGATTCTTCAAAAATCCTTAATTATAGTTTATCTTATCTAATTTATGATTTATGACATAATTTAAGTTTCATATAAATGCGATTTATGAAAGGTATCTCAATTAATCTCATCATTTGATACCTCTCAAAGGTATCAAATGATGAATGGCATCTAATATACTTTAAAATTAAAAAACTAACTGAAATTTTTGTGCATAACCTAGAAAATGTTTTTTGAAATTATGTCCCTATTTTAATATTTCTTAAGCAATTTGAGACGATAGTTGCCTACTATATTGTTTTAAACCTTATGTATTATTTCTCCAACGAGCAGGCACTTAGGAAATTGCAAAGCCTGCCAAAATGGAGTATAGAAAAAGAATATTACTCATTTCATCCCTCTTACTAACATCACTACAAACAGCATCATTAGCAAGAATTTCCTTCTCTTAAATTGTAGCTTTTGCAAACAGGAGGAAGGTTCAATAAACTAAATCAATACGATGACCATAGCTTGACGCTTTATATCTCTGAATGTACATCGTTAAGATCCGCTTCAAATCGTAAAGTATTTTTTTTCTTTGAAAAAGAACACTTGGGAATGGAAAGAATAACAATTTCTTGTTTCTCCTTTCGAATAAATAGAAACGGTATATTCTCTTTTAAAGAATGATAGTTTTTGAAGATATATTTATTTCCCGGAAAAATATTTTCCGAGATATTACAATCTTATTCCTTTGTGTTTAAAGGGGTAAGTATTTGCTAGGCACACTATTTTCTGTTTTTCCAGCGAAAGAGTTTTAAAGCAAATTTTTGAAGGACAAACATTATTCTTTATCTTTCATCACCAAATATGGAATTTTCTTTCGTTTTCAGATATTTTTAAAGAGATATCAATACAGGAAAAGGGAATAAAAATGCAAATATATATGCCATGTACATTTATTGTTTTCAAAAAATAAATTTTAGCTGATTTTGAATAATCAATCAAAATTTTTTTCCTAACGTAACAGATCAATTGAAAAGTCCACGACCTACCATAGTAAAACACATTTTTTGGCAAAAATTAGTTTTTTTTTATTCAACATAATTCCCTTGAAGGGTGATACACTGATTATAGTGACCCTCCAACTTTTCGAAACCATTTTTGTAGTACGATTTGTCCTTTTCTTCAAAATAGGCCTCAGTTTCGGCGACCACTTCTTCATTCGAGGAAAATTTTTTCCCAGCGAGCATTCTTTTGAGATCTAAGAACAGGAAATAGTCGCTGGGGCCAGATCTGGAGAATACGGTGGATGAGGAAGCAATTCGAAGCCCAATTCATGGATTTTTGCCATCGTTTTCACTGACTTGTGGCATTGTCTTGGTGAAGCAGCACTTTCTTTTTCTTCAAATGCGGCCGTTTTTCGGCGATTTCGTCCTTCAAACGGTCCAATTACGCTATGTAATAGTCGCTGTTGATAGTCCTTCCTTTTTAAAGGTAGTCAATGAAAATTATTCCATGCGTTCCCAAAATACAGACGCCATAACCTTGCCAGCCGACTGTTGCGTTTACCCACGCTTTGGAACCGGTTCATCGTGTGCAGTCCACTCGGATGACTGACGATTGGACTTCGGAGTGAAATGATGGAGCCATGTTTCATCCATTGTCACATATCGACGCAAAAACTCGGGTTTATTACGCTTGATCATCTTCAAACACTGCTCCGAATCATCCACTCGTCGTTGTTTTTGGTCAAAAGTGAGCTCGCGCGGCACCCACTTTGCACAGAGCTTTCTCATACCCAAATATTCGTGAATTATATGATGTACACGCTCAGTTGATATCTTTAGAGTGTCTTCTATTTCATTCAATTTCAATTTACGGTTATTCAAAATCATTTTGTTTATTTTTTTTCAATGTTTTCGTCGGTAACAACCTCTTTTGGGCTTCCACTGCGCTCACCGTCTTCGGTGCTCATTTCACCACGTCTAAGCTTAGCATACCAATCCTTGATGGTGGATTTTCCTGGGGCAGTGTCCGGAAACTCTGTATCAAGCCAAGTTTTTGCTTCAACTGTATTTTTTTCCTTCAAAAAGCATTATTTTATCAACACGCGAAATTCCTTTTTATCCATTTTTTTCACAATAACAAAAGTTGCTTCACACAAAATGCTATAATTCATAAACTAATGATCCAACAGCTGTCAAATTTGTACACGCATCTTTTGAGGGTTAGGGCTAACTAAAAAAACATGTGGATTTAATTCTAGTAGCGCCATCTATGTGTCAGGCCGGGGACTTTTCAATTGACCTGTTATATAAGAGAAATAATCACCATACAATTAGTTAAATTTTTAGTTTTGCATTTTCCATAATTATGTTCCTGCATTATTTTTACACTTTTACCAAATTGATTTAAAAAAAGAGAATCTGAGAACCTTATTTTAACATATGTAATGTCCCGCAAATAAGGAAGACACTGACTTTTTGAGCATAACATATGAAAAAAAAAAAAAAACATTTTGACAGACAATATTTCTTTCTGACAATTTTCCTCTAAATAACTAAATTGATAACGTAATTTTTTTTTTATTTTAATGCCATGCATGTTTAATTATTATCACCTTTAATGTATATCACTCCTTTTTCCCTATAACTTGTCCTGCGAAACTTCCATTGTACGAAACAGTGTTGGAAGTCTTCTTTTGGCAGCTTCTTCGGGACTTCTGAGCCGCTTTCTGTTTCCAGCATTCACGAACTCAAATCTTTTTCCTGTTAAAGGAGATATCATCTTTGGAAATAGTTTGAAGTCGTATAACTCAAGATCCGGGGAATAAGCCGGATGTACTAACACTGGGATGCTATACTTTTCTAGAAACATGTTTACAGACAATGGAATGAGCCGTGTGCATTGTCTTGGTGGAAAAAATTGTCGTATGGATTTTTTGTTAATTCGTACAGTCTCAGCAATCGCACGAATACTTAACCGACAGTAAAATTGAACCTGATTAGCTATTTTACAACGTTTTTCTGAATTTCACTTGGTGTGTGTGTGTGAGTGTGTGTGTCATCAAATTTTCGATCGTTAATTTAACCAACTTCCCATCAAGCTAGAGCTTTGAAATTTTGGGAATCGTTCGTACTGGCCTAACAATGCAATATTTAGACGTTTGCGAGAAGTTTTAACTAATATTTCAATAATTTTAATAAGTCAAAATATTCTTCCCTCTCGGCGCTTTTAGGATTGAGGGAAAAATTTCTTTCCCCCTCTGGGAACACCGGGCACTCCCCACACCACATGAAGCCTCGTAAAACTATTGTACTCACAAAGGGGAGATACTATCTCCCCTTTACTATCTCTGAGATAGTAAGGGTTGCTGACTTTTAGACAGTAATCATTCGCAAGAAAGAAAGTTTCCAATATTTGGCACCGTGTCTTATCACAATAATTTTTTCTGAATTCTGGCTCCCATTTTTTTTAATAGAATGGCTTACAAACTTTCAAATGCATGTTTTGATTTTATGAGTATTATGAATTTTTTAATACGCTCAAAAATGTCTCTTTTTTAAGTAAATTTTAAAGTTAAAAATAGCCAACAGTTTTAACTAATATTTCAATAATTTTCTTTAATAAACTTTGCCACCATATAAAAACGTTGTTTTTAAAAACGTTGGTTTTTATATCGAATTATTATTATCGATACTGTCATCCGTTTCTGACGTGGCAGGGAGACCCGGATGTGAATCCTTTTTAACTTCTTCTCGGCCATCTTCAAATCTTAAAACACTCAAAACTTGGTCTCTTAGGCAAGGAGTACTAAGTAGAAACTTTCTTTCCTTCTTTAATTAACTCTTACATTTATTACAAAAGTAATGAAGACTATAAAAAAGAACTTGTAACTAGATCTTACGTCCTCGTATAGTATTTTAGGGAAGCTTATGAATGGAGAGCTCCGATTCAATGTCCAATTTCAACATACGAATTCTGACTTTTAGCTATTCGAGGTTTTTACTTCCCAAATCTTGGGGACTCTATATATTTTGAATTGTATGAAATTTCTCCTTGCCAACGAAATGAAACGTAATTCGACGATTTAGATAAAGACAAAATGCTTGTTGAAGTGAATTGGAGATATTTATATATAAATGAAATATAACTGAAAGGAAGGAGAAGGAAAACATATGATAACTCCAATTTGATAAATGTTTGTAAGTTGACTGAGTTATTGTAATTAATCTTTGGTTGTATAATTAAACCCCCGATTAGAATATTAGCGGCCAAATATATTATAATCGATACCATACAGCAAAATAAGATTTATCTTTTATATCTATATATTCCATATAACGGTATATCACTTCACCATGAAATTTATATAACATATGTAAATATACTTTTTATTTTCTTAAAAGTATGATTTTTATGTAATTTTATGTATAAAACTTTCAATTTTTAATTTATTTTTTTCTTTTGTATATACTAAGTTAAATGCATTTTAAATAATATATGTAAATACCAAAATATTTTAATAAATAGCCGATTTCAGAGGAATTTTTTTCACGAATTAGGCTTAATATCTAAAATCGTCTGGGCACTGCGTGACACTCCACCGTAAGAAGCCGCGGGCTTAGAGAAGCACTTCTTTTTTCTCCCTCAGGTAGCGAAAGGGTTGATTATGAGTTGAGATTTAAGTAGGATAAGAGAAATTCGATAGAGAACGAAATCTTATTTACTTTATGGAGTTAATTAAATAAATTATATTGTCATTCTATGTTGTCATTCTAAACTATGCACTTCAAATGGATTTGTGAATATATTGACTTTATTTATATTTAAATAAATATAAAATATATGCCTGTAATGTATAATAATAAATGATAGACTCTACAGATTTAGACTCAGATTTACCAGATTCGACGACAGTAAATTTATCTATTGCTTCTTCTTTTTTTTATGGAGTGGTATTAATTTCAATTTATGATTAAGTAAAAGCCAAATAAAGCTTAATGTATATCTAATTCTTAAGCCTCACATAACAATTTTACTTATAATATTTTGAACTTATTTATGATTTAAATATTTTATGATTCCACAAGTTTCATAGAGACATTTTGCAGCTCATAGCAAAATTAGATCTGAATTATTTTTTTTTTCAATAATTCTTTATTAAACAAGATTAATTTGTTTACCAAATTTGATACTATATTCATATTTGAACAAATTTTTTCTTAAAACATTTTTACTAAAAAGGAATTATAGAATGTCAATTTTGGTATTAGATATAACTAGCGAAATATATCTTTCAATTGCTAAATGTGAATTTATACGTCTATTAGAAATACTCTTAAATATACGATTTTGAGATGCAATATTGAAATCACGCTGATTTATATATGTTAATAAATTTATTCTAAAGCTATTCTCATAATTTTAATGCGTTGTTTATCAAATCTTATTATCAAGTATCTAAAGAATTGCTCCTTCTAAATCACATAATACAATTTTCATTAAAGGTTTAATTGCTATTCAACCTTTAAATCTGAAATCAACCAAAATATACAAGATTGAATTAATATTATGAAATTATTTTTCAATTCCAATAGCTTTTTTTTTAATTTAAATATTTGGGCCTAGACATTTTCCATGTAAATATCAAACACATGCATGTATAAATTTTATAAATATATTTTATATCGATGCATAATAGCACTATATATAAACATATTGTAATAAAAATATTGTTGTGTAAATTAAAATATCATTACATTAATTAATTATATATATTTCACTCTAATACTCAGTAATAATAATTGTATTACTGGTTTAAGGAATACAGTTTATAGCTATGAGGTGCGATACGTTTCAAAAGCTTTAATTGGTACAAAATTAATTTTAATTATTATGAAGTAAATAGTGTTTATTAACTTTTTAAAATTAATTAAGAATTAATATATCACCTTAAATGTTTAAAATTAACTAGTAATATGAAATAAATCAATGTTCAATGGTATATACTTATCTTTGAACAGTAAAATCTAATTTTCCTAAATCGCTAAATGCAGGATAAATGTAATTAAGATACATCCAGGAATTAAATTTTAATTATATTCGATTACTAATATTTTAAAGCAGTTTCAAGAAATACTTCAAACAAAAAAATACGATTATTATTCTTATGTTTAAGATTGTATTATATTCTACAATTTTAACTTACAAGCTTAAAATAAATAAAAATAATTTTAAAGGAAAATATTTTATGTCAGTTTTTTAAAATGTGAATCTACAGTTTCTATGTGTTTAAATTAATTGCTCTTGTGCAAAGTAATTAAGTAGTAATTTGAATCAATTTATTAAAATCAAACTTAGAGTTCAAAATGCCTATATTCAGATAATAAAATTCAATAAAACATACTTTAATTACAGGAAATTCATCTGCAGAAATGTTTAATGCAATTACAGTAACTAAGTAATGAACTTATAATTAAATTCTCTAATTAAGCAGGTAAAAAACTTTTTAATCATAGCATTATCTTTTAACTAATTATAATGATTGTTTTTCGATGGTAGATTTAGTAATAACTCATTGCTTTTTCATATCTAAATTAATTAACCATAGGGATTGCCTTCCAATAATGCAAGTTTGCTTTTAAAATATTGTAGTGAGATATGTTGAATGTCAAGGAATATTTTACTTCTTATTAACTACTTTTGATTTCAACCCGAGAAAATATTTCTCATGACATCCTTATTTCTTGGGAAAACGAAAAAAAGAAACTTTCGCAAAGATAGGAAATACAATGTAAATATATATAATACATCGATCAATAACTCCCGAGACTAACCCAGAGATGGCGCTCGTAGTAAACCAGTAACCAGGTCTTTCTAGAGTACTAACCTTTGCTTGAAACGTGTCAAAATTTTAAGTCGATCGGACCAGGAAAAAGGTTTTTTGAAGTGAAGTGAAAAAGGTTTTTTCCAAGTGGGTGCCGCGATTGCTTTCGATGGAACAAAAACAGCAACGAGTCGATGATTCAGAAAGCTGTTTATCGCTATTTACTCGCAACAAAAAAGATTTCTTGCGAAAAAAAAAAATTTTGGAGGGAAAAAAAAAAAAGATTTGGAAAAGCGTTGGAACGATTGTATCACCCTGAAAGGTGATTAACAAAAGGTGTTATGTTGATGAATAAAAAAAAAATTTGCAAAAAAAATGTTGTTTTCAATTTTAGACTCGGGAGTTATTGATCGATGTGTTATATATATAATTATACATCATTGCCGTTTTTTATAAATATATAGTCTATGATATACAGTTAACTGATTGAAAAGATCCAAACAGTAAGAAATTTGCAAAATAAGAAATTTCTTCTTTTTTTTTAAAAAAAATTTCATTTCAAAATTTCATTTTGTAGCATTGTAAAATATTTAGTGGTGGTCTGATATCCTCTCCTTCTTATTATGGATTTCTTTATTTTTGCATGAAATAAATTTTTTTATTAAAATATGTTCTAAAAAATCACTAACAAATTTAATTCCTTCCATAATTTACATTATAATACTGTTTTACAGATTAAGATTTCGGCGTGATTATGAAATTATTTTAATAACAATATAGCTTACACCTATGGTATTTATGAAAAAGTATGTTCTGGAATCATTCGGATTTCCACATATATAACTGTGTTAACCAATGTTCTACCCTAGTGCAATCCAATAATGTACTATTCTTTAGCAAACAAAGTGTTACAGCTTAAAGAACTCTCTCCCAGCGATCATTTAGTTTTTAATTGAGCAATTTATATACGAAATAGCGTTAAGAAGTAAGATATTTATTCATTTTTAAAAACAACATAAAATTGTAAGCAACATAAAAATGAAATATAATTTAATGTATATCTTTCGAATATTACCTTTCAGTATTAGATAAATGCACTTTAAATAAAAAAAAAAAAAACTGAAATTATCTTACACACTAATTCTGTTCGAAATATAAAATAAATTCACAAAAAAAGAAATGAAATTAACATAATTCATTTAAGTGAAGACCGTTTTTTTTTTAATCTTAAATAAGAACATTAATTTATGTCACGAATGAGATAAGTATACTTCCGATATTTCTAAGGAGAAAAATATTTCAGATTTACTTATTTCTGTACAATGAAGTTCTTTAATGTATGAATTATTATACAAAAATTGAAGATGATTAAAACGTAATATAAATTGATGTATTTTTTTCTCATTCCATATGATATTGGATGCAATTATTAGATTTATATCTCTAAAATGATTCCATGAAATCATGGTATAGAATCACTTTTTCATACAATTTTAACTATTGACATTAATTTAATAATTGAATTAATTTTAACTCCAAAGTGATTTATTTTGATTGACCTTAATGGCCGCGGTAGCCTAGTGGTCATAGCTTCGGATTCATGGCCGATGGTTTTCGTTCAGTCTTGTGTTCGATCCTTGGCTGCTAAAGACCAGCAGTGTAGCCGGGACTAATGCACGTTGAATCTGTCGTGGTCTAAAGTTCTCCCGTTGGCATGGTGTGGATATTAGGAGAGGGATGTGCCAGCTCAGATATATTGCTCGTCAGTTGACCGTGGTTCAAAATTACGAGGCCCGTCGCCAATAGCCATCTTGTTGCTTCTAGTGCGACGTTAATATAAAACTTAACTAAACTTTCACTGACCTTAAAGGATATATCATTTATAAATGTGTGGCTTTAGATTAGTTATACAATAAATTTCAGTACGGAAACATACATGCCAATATGTTTTTTTGAAGACCCATTTATTGATGGATTATTTATTTGAAAGTCCTTCTGCATCATATTGGGAGAATTCAATGTTTATCTTCGTATTTACTTTGGATGAACTTCAACGAAATGTTTGAAAAAGGGAACTTATATACAGTATCTCTATCAGAATTTATTTTTCTCCATATGAAATGCGAACCATTTTTTTCGATGTATACAATATATATTTATATATCTTATCCCAAATAATTAGCTTAATGCTTCTTGTAATGTACTCTTACTTGCTTAGAGTATATTATTACTTTCTTAACTCTCAGGATTCTTAATAATTATTCTTGTATGTAAAAAACAACTTTTTTCAAACCTATATAACTTACCAGTGAAAAACAACTGGCATTCGAAACTTTTATCGTACAATATCTTTATATCATTTTTCATACTTTCATATAATTTTTAAAAAAATTAGAGCTTTAAATAAATATAAATTGAACTTTTTTTCAAAATTACTATAGTCAATATCTGATAGAGTGTAGCTTTCTGAAGAGCAACAATGATCGAAATTTACAAAAATAAAATTAGCTACTAGAAAAATATTCAGTTTTCATGTATATATAACTTTTAAAAATTTTATAGAAAAATATGTTTTTTTAAATACAAGTATTAAGAAATATATGAAAATTTAAGAAAAGTTTTAGTTAAAATTCCTATAAAGGTTTTTCTTTAACTAATTTGTCTAAACTTCCTATGCATATAAGTTTTAAAGAAAAGTATTTTGTAAATGAAAATATTTATCATACTAACACGATTAGAACTTTCTGAGAAAATCTGCGCTGAAGTAAAATTTTTTTGCTTTGAGAAAAGAAAATTAAAGTTAAAAATAACAAAAAAAGAGGTTAAACAAGGTTTAGATTTCTCTCAATAATTCTGGAAGTTTAAGTACGGTTGTTAAACGTTTTTTGCGCAAAAATGTAACGAAAAGAAATATATTTAACATATAATTTTGTTTTTTAAAAATGCAAAAATTTGAAACTTAAAGGTCCTAAGATTTCTTAAGAAAACGGGTATTAATTTAAAAAACAATTAATCATATTTAAATTTTCTTTTTCTATAGTTATAAATTATTATGAGTTTTTGAATATATTAAAAATATATATATTTAGAATGCAAGAACTGAGATATTCGGAATAAAATAAGAGAATTAATTTTTTTGAATTTTTGTTTTCTTTTTTTGATTTTACGATTCCGAGACCAGTTGAACTTCAATAAAATAAATAACCTCCACTGAAGAATTAATAATAAAAATAAGCAAATTACTTCATCCAAAAATGATATCTATTATTATGAGGTTTATATTTAGTATAAAGTCAAACTTTCAGAGTATTGTTCTTTTTGTGTGTGAATAGAACTTAAGATTCCAAAAGTTTCTTAATTTTTTAGTTGTCGTTGAAGCTTTCCAAATATAACATGATGTAACTATTAATAATAAAATGTTTCGATGTAACTGGTTACTGAATTTAACATTCAAAATATTTGAAATATTGAAAGATTTCATTAACAAGCTAGTAAAATTTAATAAATACTTATATAGTAGCAGAACATGAAAAACATCTGCTACACCTAAGAACCTTTTCTTTTTAGAATGGTTTCTTTCCATAATTTTAGAAATCTCTACAAAATTAAAATTAAGTTTATCTACAGAAAATCTGTATTCGCTGTAAATAGATTTGTATAAAAATAAGCTACATGTTTTCTGTATGAATTAGAAACTCGTGTTCTCATATTAAATTAAAAATGTATTAGATAACATTTATATTATTTGGTACAGCTATTAGAAGCGAAAATAAAAATAGTTCACTTACAATTACAAAATAAATTTGAACATCTTAAATGTTTTCTGACCTCGCGCTGAGCAAATTCTAAATTGTGTAAATACAGAAGATATAATTTCATATAATACTAAAAAATTTAAAATTTCACCTATTTTGCACTAGAATGATTCACTCATTTTTTTTCTAATAATATTAAAGGAATAAAAACATCATAGACTTCTAAAAAAATTATTCTAATGTTCTATGGTACATATGAAATGGCTGAATTAATTTGACGAATATACTATAAAATTTTTCCAATATACTGCAGATAATTTTTAATTGTAAACAAGAAACCTAATTCATTCCACTTATTAGTAACACGAGTTTTTTTTAATTCCGGCTGATGCTATCGAATAGTTTATTATTTAAACTTCGAGAAAAATTTTGAAGCTTGTTTTTAATTTATGAATAACTAAAATTGCTTCTATTTATTTCATGCATCGTAAAAACGTTATATCGCTCATAGCAGTTTTACAATTTCGAAGCATATTTCAGTTCTATCAAATTCTTATTCTAGTTAACTCACGTGTATTTCCAGAGATTTTAATATGTCAATATCCAATGACAGACGCAAACTACAATTTTCGGTTTAGTATTTGATGATCTAAGAGATTTGAGGTTTGTAGGACGTGTAATTATATTATATACCACCTAGCACCAAAGAGTTTTAGTAGAAATTGATATATTTTAGTTATTTTATTTAGTCGAATTTAAAGCTTGTATTTGCTTAACTTTTGAAGTTAAAAGCGCATTATCATTCATTGCATTAAAAAACGCTATAATACACTCTATAACAAAAAAAAAAAAAACGACCCAAGAAGGATTCGCCGGATTATAATGAAAATTTTCTGCACACCTTCGAACCCGATTACAGTGGTGCTTGGCTCGAATAGTTAGAATGATGCTGCTTAGGACGTGTAATGCTTAGCGATGAATTCTGTTTCCAACAGTGTCCTGACGATCATCGAAGACGTGTCTGGAGACGCCCAGGGAGGCGTGCCGATCCTGCTTTCACTATTTCAAGCCACACACTTCCTCAAACACGAGTTATGGGGCACTATTTCCCTTGATAGCCGGACCCCTTTGGTCATCATAAGAGGCACACTTACAGCACAGTGGTACGTCGACGACATTCTGAGACCTGTTTTGCTACCGTTCCTTTTGTAGTACCTTGGACTTATTTTTAAGCAAGATAATACCAGACCGCCTACGGCTCGTGTTGCTATGACCTGTATTACAGCTTCTCAAACATTTCCTTGGTCCTCAAGATCGCCAGATCTCTCTCCAATTGAGCATGTCTGGGATAGATTGGGAAGGTGACTGCATCTACAAGGGAATGTTGATGACCGACAACTGGGTCAAATTTGGCAAGAAATACCGGAGGAGACCATCATGGAGCTTTATCACACTATGCGACGTCTAGTGGCAGCTTGCCTCTAGGCTAGAGGTGGGTCAATACCTTATTGAGCTCGTAACTTTGTAACAATGTAACTCTGAAATAAATCATTCACTTTTTCTGAAATTTTAATAATTTTTTATTCTGTTCGCAATTTTCCTATCCACCAATTTTTGTCTCCATCAGGCAAATCCTTCTTGGTGCGTCGTTTTTTTTGTTATAGAAAGTACATATTTTTACTTATAATTCCAGCTTTCAAAAAATATTTGAACCATTTTCATGAAACGAGTGTCATTAAATATGTGCTTAAAAATCTAAGAGATGACACTCGTAGCTTTGAAAATGGTTTTATAGTAAATCATATGACTCACCAGACACCTATCCTCAGTTGTTTCTATCATATAACATCATTTTTGTCGTCTAGTGAAGCAAGAAACTTGCTTTTATTTAGAAAAATGGAAGTGTGTGATTTTTTTTGAGTGGTGATTAAACAACGATATTTTAAACGCTTTTCACCGAAATAGTTAAAAGCTGAGTTGGATCGTGGCCGTACATCCACAAAAGATGAAGAATGTTTCAAACGTCCAGTAGGAGTGATTAATCACGGAATGATGGACAAAATCTAAGACATGGATTTTAGTGATCGATGAATCAGGTAAGTTGGGTGCTGCGATTCCTCTCAGTGAAAAATGAACGCTGACAAATGCAAATATAATAATTCGAGATGAATACCAACGTTTTTATATGATGGCAAAGTTTATTAAAAAATTATTGAAATATTAGTTAAAACTTCTCTCAAATGTCTAAATATTGCATTGACAATTTTCTAAATATTGTTCAGCCAAAAACAAATCGCCAAGTTTGGCAGTTTTTGAAATCTCGCCAAGTGGTGGGTTAAACTTCATTTTTAAAAAAAATTATTGAAATATTAGTTAAAACTTGTCGCAAATATGTAAATATTGCATTCGACTTAACGTTCAGCCAAAAAAAAAAAAAAATCACTAAGTGTGACAACTTTTGAAATCAAGCCAAGTGTTTGGGCTAAAATGTATTATTAAAAAAATATTGAAATATTAGTTAAAACCTGTCGCAAATGTCTAAATATTACATTGTTAGGCGAGTAAGAACGATTCACAAAGTTTCATAGCACTAGCTTAATGGAAAGTTTGTTAAATTCACGATCAAAAATTTGATGACACACTGATACACAAACACACAGACAGACACAGACACACCAAGTAAAATACATAAAAACGTTTTAAGAACTAGAACATAATAAAGAAATGACCGAAGTCATTGCCTCAAAAGTTCTCTAACACGCCAGAAAAGTGCAGTTTCTGAGTCGCAATGAAATGAGGCGCATCTACGCAGGTGGTTTATATTCATTAATCTGTCGTATTATTGAGAACCTGAGTTCGTAAAAATTCTAATGTGATGGAGATGCATACCAAGCCGTCGTGACCCGTCATCTTTTTTGGTTGTGACTAACCTTTTACATTGCATTGCAGAACCCTGAGGCTTGCCTCCAAACTTTTAAGAAAATGGCGGCGGGAAGACAAGACGATAAACACAGCCGTACACCACTGTACACCACTGGTGTACAAACTGTAAACAAGTGGTGTACAAACTGTACACCACTTTGCCTTTACAAGAACGTTGCCAGGGGTGCAACAGCAAAGAGGTATGTCTGCGTTTCATTACAATACGAGTAGACTAAACTATTTGGCTAGTTTGGCGCTTTATCGTCTGATGTTTGTTTGGCGACATTTCATAACCATGGACGACACGTATATACACTAATACACTCCACAGACAAAGGAACATGTTATTTGTAGGTGAGTGGGCTCTGAAGAAAGCAAAGACAGTTAAAGCAATCGCCAAGTTTGATGGCCATGGGTTTTTAGAATACACGCTGGATAATCCACAATAATTGCTTAGAAAAAGAAAACACTGTAACTGTAGAGTATTATGCGTCTTTATCGTACCGGTTGAGTAAAAAAATCAAGAAAAACATTATTGTTTGAAAAAGAAAAAATCCTTTTCCATCAAGACATTGCAAGTGTACACACCTATGCTTTTTTGATGGTCGAAATCATCGAATTAAAGCTTGATTTATCACAACAAATATCGTATTGATCGTTTTGGCATCCTGTGACATTTTTTTTTAATTTTATTTCTAAACTTAATAAAGTTGGCTAGGTGGACAACGGTTCACGTCAGACGAAGAGTTCGTCACCCAAACGGAGATCCCTGTTTGGAAGACCTTCCAAAATTCTATTTTCTAGGGGGCTGAAAAAGGTTGAAGAGATACTTGGAAAAATGTATAAAACTAAAAAGAGGGAATATGCTGAAAAAGTCTACCTCAAACAATTTGTTTTTCTACCTTTTTTTTTTTTTTTTTTAAAAATTTAATTAAATGACCTTCTCAAGAAATATGTCAGATCTGCTTAGTATTTATCATTTTTTGCTCTAAGAGAAGTTCACATTCCTGTGAGGATATTTGAAAAATGCTTTATCCTGTGTACAGTCATATGTGGTGTTTAGTTCTTATATTATTAAGTATATCTTCCGTAGTTGTAAGAAGTGATTAAGAATAATTACAACGTTTTTCTGAATTTCACTTGGTGTATGTGTGTGTGTGTGTGTGTGTCATCAAATTTTCGATCGTTAATTTAACCAACTTCCCATCAAGCTAGAGCTTTGAAATTTTGGGAATCGTTCGTACTGGCCTAACAATGCAATATTTAGACGTTTGCGAGAAGTTTTAACTAATATTTCAATAATTTTAATAAGTCAAAATATTCTTTCCTCTCGGCGCTTTTAGGATTGAGGAAAAAATATCTTCCCCCTCTGGGAGCACCGGGCACTCCCCACGCAGCATGCGGTATCGTAAACCTTTTGTACTCACAAAGGGGAGATACTATCTCCCCTTTACTATCTCCGAGATAGTAAGGGTTGTTGACTTTTAGACAGTAATCATTCGCAAGAAAGAAAGTTTTCAATATTTGGCACCATGTCTTATCACAATAATTTTTTCTGAATTTTGGTTCCCATTTTTTTTAATAGAATGACTTACAAATTTTCAAATGCATGTTTTGAATTTATGAGTATTATGAATTTTTTAATACGCTCACAAATATCTCTTTTTTAGTAAATTTTAAAGTTAAAAATAACCAACAGTTTTAACTAATATTTCAATAATTTTCTTTAATAAACTTTGCCACCATATAAAAACGTTGTTTTTAAAAACGTTGGTTTTTATATCGAATTATTATTTCCTTAAAATCTAATTTACTATGAATTATTCGTGTTTATTCAATATTACATGATTCATAATATAAGACCACTATACTCATAAGAAAATAAATTAATTTAGAAATTCAACATAAGTATTTGAAAATTTTAAACCATCCTAACAAGGAATTCAATATAATTAATAAAAATATAGTTAAAAATAATCCAGTATATATCAGAAAAAAATCGTTGATTCTGTACGAAAACTTTGTGATGGCTCCCCATTCCTGTTTGCCTCTTGTGTCACAGCTAAACTTAATGTTTATACACTGAAAGTCAATAAGCCGATCAAAGAGACGTTAGAACAATAAATACACAATTTATTAGCTGCATGTTTATATAACAATTATAAATGCTCTCCCGGACAAGGGCCTTAACTGTCTTAACTCAATCTACCAATAATAATCTAATACTCTTACCACTAAGCCTTCCTTGACTTCAAACATACATTAACCAGCCGATAGCTTGTAACGATTCTCGGCTCCGATTTCAACTCCGACTCTGGAACAATTGCTGAACACTGGAATCACTCAACCTCAACTTCTCGAACCACTCAACCTCTACTTCAACCTCTCTGTCGCGACTCTCAGTCTGGGTTTATATATTTTCTAACTCTCCCGCTTCACTTCATTTCTACCTGCTTTACATATTCACGTTTCATTTTTGGTTGGGCAAAGGTTGTTTAGCAAAAGCAATCAGTCTTAATTAAAAGTCCCCAAGGTTAGTGAAGAGAAACCGCGAAGTGCCCATCGTCACAACTTAACTGTATAGATATAGGATGGATACTATGAAACGGGCATTTTTGTTCAGTTTGTGTTGAGCTGCGAATAAGAGATGCTCACTGTAACCAGATCTCGGTATTTTTATTTATAAATTTTAAAGGTTTTGTTCTTTCTCATGTCGCAACATTTTTTTGTGTTAGTATCCATTTTTTATTTTATTTTTTCTGAAAGTAGACGAAGCAAAACGCGATTTACATCTACTTTTCTTGCATGAGTTCAAATTGAATCATAACGGAGCTCAAGCTTCGAGAAACATTAATCCCGTATTGAGAGATGGATCCACAAATGAAAAAAACTGCTCAATATTGGTTCCAAAAATTTTCGTTCTGGCAATTTGAGTATCACGAAGGAGCCTCGAGGAAGACCAACATTTCATTTCCTTAACGAGGAATTAAGAATGACCCGTGGGATTCAATCCCCACACAATAACTCATGAACTTGGGTCTAAGCTAAAACTAGCCATAAGACTACGTTAAAACATCTACGTGCAATAAATAAAGTAAAAAAATAACCTTATATGTGTGGTACAAACTGACGCAACTGCAGATGATCTACTACAAGAGCAAGTGCGCATCTTGACTACCAAGTTATCACTTTTGATGAAAATTGGATTTTGTATTATAAACAAAAACGATTAAGCAAATAGGTTAATGAGAATACACCCAATGACACATCCCTAAGCCTAAATTTCATCAAAAATAATTCGAGAAAAAAACCAACGTTTTTATAATGTTATATGGTGGTAAAGTTTATTAAGACAAATTATTGAAATATAAGTTAAAACTAGTCGCAAGTTTCTAAATATTGAATTATTAGGCAAGTTAGAACGGTTCCCAAGATTTCAGAACTATAGCCTTGTGGGAAGTTGGTTAAATTAACGATAGAAAATTTGGTGACTCACTGATACACACACAGACAGACACACACTAAGTCAAATACATAAAAGCGTTAAAACTAACTAAAATTAATTAATTCATCCGGTAAATTAAATGGTTGGAATGCAGTTTAACCCAACCACCCTTGGCGACAAAAATTATTTGGCAATATTTTGCCAAATGTTGATATCCTGGTCCGTTGTATGGACTTGACGTTGAGCCAAAAAAAATCGCTTTCCAAAATTTTGAAATCGCATCAAGTGGTTGGGCTAAACATCATTATTAAATAAAATATTATTTAAAACTCGTCGTAAACGTGTAAATATTGCATTGTTAGACGAGAAAGAACAATCCCCAAAGTTTCAGAGCTCTAGTTGAATGGGAAGTTGGTTAAAGTAACGATCGAAAATGTGATGACACACACTCCAAGTGAAATACATAAAAACGTTTTAAAAAAAGATTATGGTTACCATATAATGGAATGACAAAGAAATTATCCATTATTTCTTCCTAAAACCAGACGTAACTATAACAGCAGAGTTTTAACTGCCGTGAAACTGGCGTTATGCACGAGAAACTTATGAAATAAAGAACCACCATTGATCAATCGGAGTAACGCAATATTACTGCATGATTACGCACGACCACATAAAGCTTCAACCACTGTTGACAAATTAACTTATCTACAATATCCAATTTTACCACATCCTCTATTATCACCAGATATTTCACCGACCGATTATTACCTTTTTCGTAATTATGAATTATTTTTAAGAAGAAAAAAAAATACAATAAAGAAAATGCTGTTTTCAAAGACTTTGAATAATTTTTTATCTCTAAAAAAGATTTTTGTCAAAAAAGGCATATATGACTTGCCCAATCGTTGGTAGAAAGTCGCAGATGCCAATGGAATTTATTTAGATTTAATTTATTACATAATGTGAAACATTGCGTTTTTTGTTTTCTGTTTTTATTCAACGCCCATTTAATAGTTTCCAACCTATAATTTAAACTAATGTATGTAAGGAAGTAAATGAATTTTTAAGAAGTCATCCAGTTCAGTGCTGGTGTGCTTTTATTATGACAAAATTTAAGAAAATTTAAAGCTTTTGATATCGCAAAAAGTAAAATATGTTACAATTTTAAGGGATGCAAATCTGGTATATTTACAAAGCATTACGCTGAAAAACATCTGAAGGCAAACTCGTATTACTTTACTTGTCAAGAAAAGGATTACTTATAAAAGCAACAATTTTAAATTGCCATATTTAGGGAAAGTGAACATTTTTTATAAGTGTCTCTGCTCTAAGAGTTTAACAAAATTACACAGCAGAGTATAGGCCATATGGAGGTATAACTTATTACTGACTCTATAACTAAAACTATGCACCATCAATGCTAGAGCATTTTTGAATATATCGATGCGGTAATTTCTTGTTTTTCATGAAATGAACTAGCTAGTAAAATTGTCATAAACAAGAAGCTACACATTCTATATTCCTCATAAAATGTGAGAATAATATAAAAGAAAATTTAGAAGATTGTCTCCAAAAAATAGATTAAGTAATATTATTCCTTAACAAAACATCCCAGAAGAACAATATATTTTGCTTTATCGTTCATATCTCTAGCAGCAAAAACTCTAAAATGAAGCTATTTCTTTAAAAATACTTCTCAATAAATTCAATAAGTCATTATACTATATTTACTACAAATATTAAACATCTCTAAGTTATTTAGATACCATTTAAAATTTATTTTGCTAAAAATAGGCTTTGACAATAACAAAATAATGTAACTTAAAACGTAGATGAATAATAAGAAGAATTATTACATGCGTAATAGTGAATTATCTATGTTTTTACATTTATGATTTTATAACATTTTCAGTTTTTTGTTTTTAAATTATCTAGATAAAAAATGTAAGGTTGTTTAAATTTCTTATCTTATTTTTAAGCTTAAAATTCATAATGTTCGTAAATATTGAAATCAGATATATCAAAATTAAAGTAATTTAAAAACAACTTTAATTATTTTTGTTAAAATTGGTTGAAAGTAATTCAGGAATTGTTCATTATATCATACAGATTTAGGCACTTAGGTCACCAAATGGACTTGTATCGGGTGTGAGAAGATTCAACGAATCTTCTTTCAAATTCACTATATATCATGATTTGAAGAGCTAATTTGCCATATATTTTGGCAGGCGATATTACTTATTTTTACTTATTTTTAAGCATTTTAATTGTTTTTGTTATATATTTTTATGCAAATGGTAACTGATGATCATCTTTGTTTACCGTTAATTTGCTAGAATACCAGTCCTTGGCAAGAGTAAATATTGAAAATAAAAATTGCAATGAAAATTTCATAAAGTAATATCATAATGATTTCTGTAATAACGAACAAATCCGATTGAATAAATGTAATTATCTCCAAGAAAAACCAAGAAAAATAATGTTATCCTGTGGAATTTTGTATTGTTAATCCTATGGAATTTTGACTTTAATTCTCACATCGTTACTATTTGATCTACTTGAACGCAATAAAATGCATCTCAAAGAGCAAAATATAATAAGGTTCTTGTGGAATTGCTATTTTTTTTTCCGATTCTTAAAAATATTTTTACTATTATTTTAATGATTCATTTACGAGCCTTTCCCGTCTTTAAAGAGATTTAAAAATATTTTTTTAAAAAAAAAATATCGTTCGGAAAAAGTATTTTCGCAGAAGCATTCAGTGTTTTTTGCCTTTTCAGATGTAAGAATTACAGTCGAAATTCCATAGGTTTAACATTACGTCTACGAAGTCAAAATGGTGGACCAGACATTTGGATTTCGTGAACGTTATGTTAATCCTATGGAAATTCAAATACCATTCTTAAATCTTTATCTTTTGATGTATTAGAATGCAACAAAGCGCATCGGAAAGAGTAAAAAATAAAAAAAGGTTTCTGAGGAATTATATTTTTCCTCCAATTTTTGAAATCACTTTAAAATATTTTAAAGACTGGAAAATCCACAAACGAATCATTAAAAAAACATTTCTAAAAATCGGACGAAAAATATAATTTCGTAGAAACGTACATAATATTTTGCTCGTCCGAATACACTTTATTTCATTTAAATAGCTAAAATAGCATATATTTGAGGGTGGTAGTAGAAAATCCACAGAATTAAAGTTATGTTCATGAAATCCAAACGGATGGTAGACGGGAGCTTTAAGCCAGACCGAAGAGAGAGAAAAAAGACAACTCGCTTGCAATTTAATTAGTAAAAATTTAAATAAAATTCATTAATCAATATTTTTCCCATCCTTTTTTTTAAATAAAATGCTGAATGTTAATTCTGTACACCGTGTGAATACCATGTAACTTAGATTGAAATATTTTTGTATGGAGTGATTTACAAAAATCCAAATTAGGCGCTTTCCAGCACTATTTAAAAAAAAATTTGCCTTATCCCAATCAACTAACGTCCACACCGGAAATTAATTCTTTTTTTTAAAAAAAAACAGGTTCTAATTTCTATGATGGAGTAAGATGGTAAGATTGCGATATTCTAATCAAGATTAAGACAGCAAACAATACAAAATTATATCTTTTACATTAATTTAAGAAATTTTAAAACTTGAAAAGAATATTATTCATTTTTTTAAATAACTTCAATGGATTGAGAAAGAAATGAAAAGTTCTTACGTGTATGGAAATTAAAGAATTAATGGAAACAGAATACATAAAAAAATTACTCTGCCATTTGATCCTGATTTTATAGAGCGTATACTTTAGAAACTGTACTGCAAATGTCTTACAACGATGGAAAGGGGAAAGCATATAAAACGCTTTTGTGTAACAAAGTGGATAAAATAAAATTCTCCCAAAGACTGCAATTTTCTTCAAATAATAAACGAACTAATAATTTACGTTATCTTCAAAACACTATGTGAATATAATCAGAAGTATCGAAAGTCTGTGACGTCAAGTGATACAATATGCAAGTTCAAAGAGGACGAAAAAATCCTTAAAGGTCACTTTAATATTGAGTTTTTTTGAAAATTTCTGAAGAGAATGTCAAAATAAATGCTGCAAGGTTTAAACAATAAGTATTAATAGATTCATTTTTGTACCAAATTTGCTTCTGATAATTCCATTTTTGTTCACTCACGCACAAACTTTACTTTTTTTTATTACTTCAGAAATTTTTAATGTACTTTGTGTTAAGTGAACAGCGTTACAGGTTTGTACATTCTATGAAAATAAAAATAAGACATACCAAGAAGGAGTTGTCTGATACAGACAAAAATTGGCGGATAGGAAAATTCTGTTAAGAAGAAAAGATTATTAAAATTTCAGAAAAAGTGAATCATTTATTTCAGAATTACATAGTTACAAAGTAACGAGCTCAATAAGGCGTTGACCCACCTCTAGACTGGATGCAAGCTTCCACACGACGTGACAAAGGATGATAAATCTCACTGATGGTCTCCTACGGTATTTCGTGTCTAATTTGCTCCAATTGTCGGGTTAGGTCATCAACATTCCCTGGAAGATGTAATCGCCTTCCTGTCAACTTCAGACATGTTTGATTGCAGAGAGATCTGGCTGGCCAAGGAAATGTTTGACCAGATGTAAGATAGTTCATATGTACCGTAGTGGTCTGGCATCATCTTGATGAAAAATAAGACCAGGGAAATACATAGGGAAGGGTAGCAAAACAGGTCTCTGAATGTCATCGACGTACCACTGCGCTGTAAGTGTGCCGTTTAATGACGACCAAAGAGATACGGCTATCAATGGAAATGGCACTTCAGATCATAATTTTGGATAAGGGCCTCTGTGACGTGCAATAGTGAAAGAATGATCGGAAAGCTTCCCTGGGCATCTCTAGACATGTCTTTGAGGGTCGTCAAGATTCAATTGAAAGTCAGATTCGTCGCTAAACACTATAAGTCCCCAGTCGTCCTCAATGCAACCTGATCAAGCCAAGCACAGCTGTAATTTGGCTGGACAGTGTGCAGGCGGGAGTGGCAGGTGACGTAGTGGTCGGTACGAGAGTAGATTTTGTTCTATCAGCCGTCTGTGAATGGGCATGGTGGACACACTTGTGCGGATCGCTTGTCTGATGGTTTATAGCGATAAATAAGGCACTGTGTTAGCTGAACTGACAATCATTCTGTCCTCCCGATCTGCTGTGACCCTAGGTCGTCCATTACCATTATGACGCTGAAATCTGCAGCTGTCCACCTATACTTGCCAGCATCTTTTGTTCGCCGCATCGCTTCGACGCATATGACGAGCGATTCTCCGATTTGCCCAACCTGACTCTTTCAATCAAATGATGCGACCTATTTCAAACTCTGACAGTTGCTCGTAATTAACTCGAATCCTACGGCGAGGTATTTTTTTCAGTCGTTCTAAATCGCAACGCTACATAAAATATGACTATCAGATTGAGAATCGCTTCTTATAAACACCTGTTGAGTGCGCAGTTCCAATGCGTTGTAGCTCCCGCTATTCATTCATTGGACACCAAATTTTAATCATTTGCATGATCTGTCCAAATGTGTTTGCATACAAAATTTCATTATAATTGAGCAACTCCTTCTTGCTGTTATATATATATATATAGAGAGAGAGAGAGAGAGTGTAGTTTATTGCCATATTCAAAAAGAAGTATTAGTTTACCTGTAACAGTGGTGCAATAAAGTAGATATTAGTATAGATGCGTTCTCCCAGGTCTAATGTACATTAGAATGAATTCTTAGTCTTATAAATAATCTGTCGATAGTGAGTTCCTTCAAGACTACATTCTTTATGATATTTTGAAGGTAAAATGGGGTACGTTTTGAGACGAGGGTGGCAGGAATTCTAATAAGAAATGCTAAAGTTCTTAAGTTAAGGTAATTTTTAAATTTTCTTAAAGAAAATTAAGGTTGAGCTCCAATAATCGCCAGCCTTTAATGATTTCTTAAACCTAATGTTTTTACCAGTTTAGTATGTATTAACAGAATAAAATTTACAAGTATTAGTAATAATCGGAGTTAAATGTTGCATCTCGTTCTCGTTTGAAACTATATGTACGATGTTGGTTCCAATATTACTTGTATTTGAAAACAGATGGAATCATTAAGTTAAACTGCTGTTAAATTATCTACTGCCGATAATTGCTGTTAAATTACTTAAAGACGATGCTGCCGTCTCTTAAATGAAGCCAAATCAAATTTGAAAATGATTCAAAAGTTAGGTTTCATTTGGTATTCATTTGCTGCTATTTAAAATATGATTGCTTTTGCGTGGAGTCAAACACCTTACTTTGTGATGAGTTGTCAATGTCGATGATAAATGGATTCATCGTTATACCCCAGAAACCGGGTAAGAATCAAAAATTTTGAGTTGCTTCTGGTGAATATGTTCCAAGGAAAGCGAGGATAATCTCATGGGCCGGTAAAGTTATGAAGCAGAATGCTTGATGTATGAAAGGCGTCATGATCACGAATACGAGCAGCTGGGATATCTATTGAGTCATGATGCGAAAAAATAAACAAACCATTTTCGATGCTACCAGCGTCATTTCCTTTAGATTCTAAGAAGAACATATTCAACTTATTGAAAAGACCTAAGGAACTATTCAAAATTATCGGGAGACATACAATATATTTGCTTCATTTAATTTATGCATTTTAATCTTTCCTGACATAAATTAAGATTAAATAATACGTTTAGAACAAAAGATTTGTAAATATTATTGTACAAACATCATTGTTCTCAGAACAGTTAAATAAGAAAATTTTAGGACTTTAATTGAATATTACAACATCATTTTTTATAATTATCTGATAAATTGCTACTTACGAATTTTAATTGTATATATATATATATATACTCAAGAGCCAAAACATATGACCACCCCTACATTTTGCAATGAACTCGCCTGGATGACGAGGAAGGCACGTGATCAGGTGGAAGTGGTATTTAACTGCTGCTGGAGAGTCTGAAGAATCATTCTTTCACTTACTTCTGTGTGTGATGGGAAAGGCTGCGGATCTAAGCGACTTTGATAGAGAGCAGATTGCAATGGCTCGAAGGCTCGGAACAAGTATTTTCGAAAATGCACGACTCATGGGTTGTTCGCGATCTACAGTTGTCGGTATTTATGCAAAGTGGATGAATTACGGTGAAACCAGCAGTAAACGACATGGTGTTTGACGTCCACACGCTATCAGAGAAAAAGGTCGTCGGAGACTGTCTCGCATGGTGAAGCAAAACCGGAGCCAGACAGTGGCTCATCTTACAGCCCAATACAATGCATGGCTAAGTAGAATATTATCTTAGCACACTGTTCAGTGGACACTGTTGGATATGGGACTACGCAGCAAACGTCCCACGTGTGTGCCTTTACTGACCAAGCGTCATCACCAACTGCGCGTGCGCTGGGCACGGGAGCATCGCGACTGGTCCATGGATCAGTGGGAGAAAGTTGCCTTGTCAGATGAATCACGGTTTGTCATTCATCACGCCGATGGCCGTGTCAGGTTACTACGTCTTCCAGGCGAACAGTTGCTCCCTCAATGTACAGTAGGTCATACACGTTAGGGGACGTTCTCTTGGGCACCTCTGGGACCTGTGGTTGTGGTAGAGCACGCCATGAATGCTACATGATATCTGAACATCATTGCGGACCAGTTGCACCCTTACATGGTCTCTGTTTTTCCAGCTGGAAATGGAATGTTCCAACAGGACAACGCCCCGTGTCTCAAAGTTAAAATTGTGTTGGAGTGGTTCCAGGAGCATGATGCTGAATTCCAGTTAATGTCCTGGCCGCCTAACTAACAAGATCTCAATCCGATAGAACACCTTTGGGATGTCATGGGACGGCAGCTCAGAGTTCAAAGACCACCAATTCGCAATATCTTGGATTTGCGTGACAGTTGCTTAAACATCTGATACAATCTGTCTCCGGTCATCTACCAAGGACTTGTGGCATCCATGCCAAGACGGGTTGAAGCTGTGTTGAGCGCCAAAGATGGGCCAAATCTTTATTTACAGGTGTTCATAATGTTTTGGCTCTTGAGAGTATATCTATATATATATATGTGTGTGTGTATATATATTCATATGACTATGACTGTGTGTGTGATAAATAAATTTTATCGATTCGAAACTCTCTTTTGATTTTGAAATAAAAATTTGAACAAAAAACATTTTTTTAAGATACTAATACGTTTAATACATTCACGGATGTGAAATACATTTCATTCCTTTTAATTGGGATGGTAATGTTTTATATAGGTGCTATAATATTAAGACTTGTGATAAAGTAACGCATGATAGGTCCCCTAGAACAGAATGAGCTTTACGTTTTAAAATAAACCTCTTAACTCAACTCCTTCTTTTCATTGCCTCCAGATTAGATCTCTCTAATCTATCGTCTATAATTTGAATAACCCGTTAGGATTTTTACAATCCATAAACGTGCAAATCCTACTAATTAATTTATTTGATTAATACACACATATTTTTATATTATATGATTACAAGAGTTCAAACATTATGTTGGTTTTTAAAACTTACTTACATGTTTTCACTATTTAATTTACAGAATATAATTACATATAAATAAGCAAACCCTGACAGATGTCAAATCTGCTTTAACGTAGTGAACATAAAATAATATATTATTACATGTAAAACACAAATTTTTACTAAAACAATACTCCTAATAATTTCTTTCGTGATTGTTTGTAAGTTTGAGTTATAAATTGAATTCTCAGAATTAAGTTGATATTTATTTTACTACTATTTTATTTTTAAATGATTTGACAGTAGGATTAAGAGCTTTAATAAGATTATCAGTACTGTTATTTATTCTATCACCCAGTAATATTTTAATCTCATGTTCAAAAGCAAATAGATTCATTTTTCAAATATTTTTACATATTTACTTCTCAAGATCTTTTTTCCGCCGCTGCATTTAAATATATATTATGACAAATGGAAAAAAATGCTTCATAGAAAGGGGAAGAAGTAGATATAAATAAATAAATGGAAATGATATTGAAAAAAAAAAATATTTCCATCTTGTGTGTAGAATATAAGTTCTATTTCTGGATTCTTTTTGGTGAATAATCGAATTTTCGATGGCTTATAATTCCATTTCAGTTCCACTAGTCAAGGATTATTTTTCAAATTTATCATGTCTAGAATTTTATTTCTTTTGTAATTCATGTTAATTTCTCTCATTCGACGTATATAGCTTTTTATAATATTGGGTTGGCAACTAAGTAATTGCGGATTTCACTCATAGATGGCGTCAGTTCAATTTTTAGGTTTGCAGACGTAGTACAAATGTAAAACACATTTTATTATTTGATAGTTGGCAATTCAGCTGTCAATCAGTAAAAAAAGTTTTTTGATCGGTTGCGTAGTTTTCGCTTAGCCTTCGTTGAAGAATGCAAAATCAAAAGGAACATTTTCGTCATATTTTGCTTTTTTATTTCCGCAAAGGGAAAAACACATCGCAAGCTCATAAAAAGTATTGTGATGTTTATGGTGACGAAGCCTTAAAAGAATGGCAGTGTCAAAATTGGTTTGCCAAATTTCGTTCTGGTTATTTTTCACTCAAAGATGAAAAAGCTCTGGTCGTCCAGTTGAAGTTGATGACGCCCAAATCAAAGCAATAATCGATTCGGATCGTCACAGTACAACACGTGAGGTTGCAGAGAAGCTTCATTTATCACATACATGCATTGAAAATCACTTAAAACAACTTGGCTATGTTCAAAAACTCGATATATGGGTTCCTCGCGAACTGAAAGGAACGCATCTAACGCAATGCATTAACAGCTGCGATTTGCTAAAGAAACGTAATGAAAATGATTCATTTTTAAAACAACTGATAACTGGCGAGGAAAAATGGATTGTTTACAACAATATCAAGTGGAAAAGATCGTGGAGCAGGCCAGGTGAACACACTCAAACAACATCAAAAGCTGATATTCATCAAAAGAAGGTTTTGTTATCAGTTTGGTGGGATTACAAAGGAATTGTCTACTTTGAACTCTTACCACTCAACCGAACGATCAATTCTGATGTCTACATTAAACAACTAACGAAATTAAACAATTCAGTTGAAAAAAAGTGGCCCGAATCGACAAATCGAAAAGGTGTTGTATTCCATCATGACAATGCAAGGCCACACACATCTTTGGTCACTCGGCAAAAATTATTGGAGCTTTTTTGGGATGTTTTGCCACATCCACCATATAGTCCTGACCTTGCACCATCTGATAACTTTTTGTTTCGATCTTTACAAAACTCCTTGAATGGTAAAAATTTCAATAATGATGATGATGTCAAATCGTACCTGATTCAGTTTTTTGCTAATAAAAACCAGAAGATTTATGAACGTGGGATTATGATGCTGCCTGAAAGATGGCAAAAGGTCATTGATCAAAATAGGCAATACATTACAGAATAAAGTTATTTAGTTCCATGAAAAAATTGTCTTTGATTTTCTAAAAAAAATCCGCAATTACTTAGTTGCCAACCCAATATGTATTAGGAAGTTATATATGCATAGTTTTGCCATTGGTGCATTTTCTTTTCCCAGAAATACTTTTATTAGTTACTTCGATTTAGCATGATAATATTTTTATGTATGTATTGCATCCAACGATCTTAGTTATATAGTTATATATGTATCTCTGAAGTAAATGCTTAGTTAATGTAACTCTTTTTTACTCCCATTTATTGCTATATCTACGAATCAAATCACAGGATACATCATAGTCGTCTTTACTCTACATCATTAATGGTGATAAATTCTTGTGATAAACGGAGCATAACAATGTAAATTCCAATAATAATTAATGTTAATTTTAAAGGTGAAATTAAATTTAATGCTAGCCACAAATAAAAATAGGTCATAAAAAATAAGTTTGAAATAGACAAACATGATATTACCGAAGAACCACAATGCTAAAATTAATTCTGATTTTTATTCATGAAATTTACATTCACTTCCAAAATAAATAGGATGCTCTCCACATTTAATATTTTTCCCGCGAGTTAAAGCAATTTCTATAATCTATCAAAAAATTCTCTCACCGGAATAAGATGCGACTACATCCAGCAATTACTCCAGCAACATCGAGTCCTTATCACCAACCCTGCTAAATATAACAGAATATTTCTGCGCATATCACATTAATATTATATTTAAAACCATAATATTAATTGTATTATCATCTACTATATTTCCGTCTCCCATCCTAACTTCCTTACTCACAATCTTTCTAGCTAAGCTTCAATTTATATGAAAACTTTTCATAATATATATGGAAGGTGAGTTGTTTAAACCAAGTACGGTACAGGAACTGTCCTTAAGAGAAGTTGAAGGAAAGTGCGCTTTATATCATTGCAAAGTAAACATAAAGGTTACCATAACAAAGGTTTAACAATTATTTGAACCAGTTAATTGACTGACATTAATAATGATGCATAGTTTTGATAATTTTAAGTCAATTTCCATTTGAGTATGCCAAGGCATACGAGGAATTGTCGAATACTATAACTAACATTCTTTGTTTTTGTGACATATATCTTTTCATATTATTAATATGACTTTAAACATTTATGTCCCTAATAATGATATTTTAATAATTCTATAGAACTGTCAAAGTAATTTTTTGTCACAAAAATTTCTATTTCCCCTTAGTTGAACATGAATATGATAAAATTATAAAATATGAGATATATTTATAATTTTTGAGTTCCATTTTAATGAAAACTATTAGGAAATATTTTGTTCCATATTTTGTTTAAGTTCTTATATAATCTGCTTAAGCATATAGTGAATCAAAAACAGTTTTTCTCTAAATAATACTTAAGCTTTAAGAAATAAATTCTGTATGAAAAAAAAAATAAACATTTCCAAAATTACAAAAATTACAAAAACAGTTGGTTCAATAGATTTTATGCATTGTTTTAAACAGGAGAAGTAAGATATCGTGTATATTTAGGGAATTTTATTTTTAGAAATGTTACCTAAATCCAAATATTTCTGAAAGATTATGCCAATATTGAACTCAAGAGAAAAGAAAATTTTTTGATCCAACAAATATTTTTAAATTTCAATAAAATGATTAAAACATCATAACTAGGTACACAAATAATCTACGCTCTAAGAATAATTTTAAAATGTAAATATCACAAAAAAAAAGAGTCTAAAATTCGTTTTTTTCATTTCCCTCTTATCCTGGTGCCTTTAATAACTATTTGATTTATTCAAATGACTGGCATTATTACAAAATACATAGGTTTGTCTATATTAAGCATATATCTGTTTAATCCGAGTTATTTTTATTATAGATCACAAAAAAAATGATCAATAAAATGAAACCAAAGGCCTTTAAGAAACGAACATTTTCGATCCTAGTACATTTGCATTCTTTTTATTTTTCAAAATGGAGTAAAAAATTAAAAACAATAGCCAGAATTTTAAGAGATATTTAAAAATTAAGCAAAACTTTCAACAAAGTATGAGTCAGTCAAACACAACCCATGTGACTCCCAACCCATTCTAATTGAGGATTCAAGAACCCATTACAGAATGCACTTAAATAGCTCCAGGAAATAAAAATTCGAACACTCTCTTTGTAAGTGCTAATGAAACTTGGAAATGTGATTCAAATACTTAATAGTGGCATCGCACCCTCATTAGAATAGTCTTTATTTCCACTATGAACAGCAGATCAATAGTTAATCTTAAAATGCATTACTTTAAGCACTTTTGCAGATTGTAATCTATTAAGGCATGAGAACAAAATGTAAGAAAGAATAATTTAAATCCTCAAAACAGTTTGAGTGTTGGATATCGAGAAAAATATCGTGTAACTTAGAATAATTGTTATTTTAAGTAAGTGTGGTGTGTCTTCAAGTAATTTTAACGAGTATTTAAACTAAAAATAACGATTACCTAAAAGTAAAAGCTCTCTGAATTTAAAAGATGGTATTTCTTGATTTAATATTTTATAACGCTACTTATGCTGTTTAGTTACAGTTAATGAAAGAGATTAAAAAAATTATAAGTAAAAGAAAAGTATTTTTAAAACCATTATAATTATCTTTATAACCCCGGAAAGAGATTATTTAATTTCATTGGATGTATAATTAACAATTGTACGATCATGTACGATTGCATTGAACTTAACCCTTTTGCTGGCGGAGGAAGAAAAAGAAGTGCTTCTCTGGGCCCGCGGCTTCTTACCGCGTATTGTCACGCTGTGTCCTGACAATTTTAGATATTAAGCCTAATTCGTGAAAAAAAATTCCTCTAAAATCTGCTATTTATTAAAATATTTTGATATTTACATATATTATTTAAAATGCATTAAACTTACTATATACAAAAGATAAAAGGATTTAATCGAAAATTGAATGTTTTATACGTAAAATTACATAAAAAACCATTCTTTTAAGAAAATACAAAATATATTTACATATGTTACATAAATTTCATGATGTAATGATGTACCATTATATGGAATATATAGATATAAAATATAAATCTTATTTTGCTGTACGGTATATTTATAAAAAAAAAATTCTATGCGTAGTACAACGTCTCATGCCTTACACACATATTTTGACGCTTCACACAAGATTTTGAGTAAAGAGCACATCTTAGTCCCCCCCCCTTTTTTTTTTTGCTTTAATGTCTATGTACAGATTTGGAATATTTTCGCTGACATTACTGTCAAATTCATTCATTATTTTGAAAATCTCAGTATCAGATAAATACTTTCTTTTCGTCATGACAGTCGCTTCAAATAAAGAACGACGCAATGAAACGAACTGCTGAGAACATCTGCTACCAAAAGCTCTAACCCCCATAAATGGTCATAATTTCTCCTTCGAACTTCTAAGAAGAAAACAAGAAAAAAAAGCAAACCGAAATCAAGTACACCCTTTAAATTATGTCATTACATTAAAAGAGCCGCTTCGCAACACGAACTTTTAACAATTACCCCCCTCCTGGTAGCCAGAAGTGAAATCCAAGCTCATATCATTAGTGTCAACACTCCAAATAATCTATCTATATAGTTTTAGCGGTATTGTAATGCCATATAGTAACATTAAAAAAACCAAATAAAACGTTCTCATCGAGCGTATCTCTATTGATACGCTGGGCCGTAGAAGACACTCACTTAGTGTATCACCCGTGATACGCTGGGTACAGGAGACCAACATGAGCATATCGCCTGTGATAGGCTGGGAGCGAACGGCTTAAATAACATTTTTTGCGCGCTTCATGAAAATTTATTCTACTAGTTAGATGTATTCACCATATGTTTTAATAAAGGTAATTTTCAAGATTTTTCAACAAAAAATTATCAGATATGTGTACCCCTCGGATTTATTATTGTTATTGAACTATTCGATTATATTTATGTATGTTTATAATGAATGTTATATAAGATAAGTTTTTTCATTTAAAAGTTCCCAGTCGAAACCAACGAGGAATTAGAGCTGAAAGACAGGTCTCCTAAACAGCACTTGAAAAACATGCCACACATATACAAATCACTGGATTCGTCTCACGACTTCATGTTAAGTCAAGTGGCACTAGAATCGCGATTTAGGAACCATTTTCTTTCCATTACATTGGCTCCCTAAGCTCCAAATGAAACATTCGTATACACCAGCACCTACCATCACAACGTTGTGAACCATATACACCCATTTATGACCACAAAAGTTTGTGATAATGTTGGCTTTTTCAAGCAGGACAACACATCGTTTCACTGAGATATAATTATCTCAGATTGATTAGAGGAAAATTATTCAAAGCTTAAATGTTCTCTCAAACATACCAACTTAACATCATTGGGAATTTATGAAACGAGGTAGAAAGTACTGTTAAGAGCTCCGAAACAGTATTTTCTTGCCTGAGAGAACTAAGATCTACCATTTCGTTAGTATCGGGTAATATTTATCCTGGACGTTTTCAGAAATATGTAAGATCCACTCAGAGAAAATCTGTTACCATCCATCAAAACAGAATAGGTGCAATATGATATTAGTAGCGAGTAACAAGGCGTTCCTAGTTTTCTGGTCATTGATTATGTATATACACTGGTGTTCAAAAATAAGGGAATTTGCATATTTTGTCGAATTTCATGAAAAGAATTGCACGGATTGCAAAAATACTGCTTCGAAACAAAGATGCAAATCTTGTACTTCGAATACACAAACGTATAGGTGCGTGTGGGTGGAACTAGTAGAAAAACAGGATTTATAAGTGCGAGTGCAAAAATCCGCATTTCAGTTGTTAGCTAATTTCGCAGAATTTCTTAATATCTTTTTGCCGCAATCTCTTGAAATAAAATCCAAACAGTAAAACTGAGTAACGACTAAAGTATAGATGATGGGATGAGGTAAAGAGGTAACGAATTGTGGGAAGGCTAGATGTAGGCCAGTCTTAAATCCAGATTTACCAGAGAATTCGAGTTAACGCCCTGCGTGGTGTCCGACCAATTTATGGAAGAAGTTTCAGGATACCGGATTCGTCGTGAGAAAAACTGGGAAAAGTCGTCCAAGAGCCACGAAAGGTAGAAAAGATACCCATTTGTCCATTATAGGTATGCTACAGATTCTCTATTCTATCATGAGTTCTATTCAGCCTCAGGAACCCAAGTTTCCAGGATGACCGTTTTCCAGGAGACTCCAGGAGACTAGGATGTTTACAAGAAGACCTATTGTTTGCTTCCTTCTCAGTTTTGCGAACAGGAGAGTCCACTTAAAATGATACAAAGTTCACAGAGATTGGAGCATGCATAAATGGGTGACAGTTCTCTTTACTTATTAGTTTCAGTTCAGCGTAACCAGTGATTCACGACGTACTTTCACATGGAGAGAACGAGGGATCTATTACCTGCCCTCCAATGTCCATTATGTCAACAGAGAAGAAATCAACCATTATTTCCGCGGAAACTTGATTATCTGCGCTGGCATCATGTTGGAGGGTTGTATCATGTCGTACACTTCCGCGTTTTTGAAAGATGCACTGTGACTGCTGATAGGTATAGGGATAGGGTATTGGTGCCCTATGTTTGCCTTTTTAGGGCTGCAGTTGGTCCTGATTTCTTCTTAATGGATGATAATGGGAGGCCATACAGAGCCCTTCTGATCCACAAATATCTAGAAAGTAAGGATATTCACTGGATGAAAGGGCCAGCCGGGTCTTCATTCTTCAATCCTATAGAACATGCCTGAGAATCTCTGGGGAGGGCAATTGAAATTCACAACCCACCTCCAAGAACCATCCTAGACCTGAAAACAGCATTGCTGCACTGATGGGACCAATTGCCACAAAAACTCCTAAACTCCCTTATTATAAATTTTGAATGGTTATTTTTTTGTATTGTATCAACCTTATGTACAAATCAAATTTTATTAAAATCTGTCCAGTAGTTCTAGAGATAATCGACCAAATCAAAAAATTCATTTATTTTTGAACACCGGTATATATATATATATATATTGTAACGAATTTCACTGTTGGGTTCAGGGATTGAATAGACTTTAATCAGGACATAAACAGTTCTTTATTATCAGACCAATGAAGAATACAATGTTCAGAAAGGCATAAGAACAGCCGAAGTCACAGTAATACAACACAACAGTAACAGAACGCAATGTACTGATCCAGCGGGGAATAGATCAAATTCAAAGCCATAGGCTTTCGTACTCTCTTCGGCATAAATGACAACTGAATCACCCGTAAAGTAACAGAGGCTCCGAGCGCGTAAGAGCTTCAAGCCATCTGAATCACCACTCCCAATGTTGCATTTCAGTATCCTTATATAGACACGGTGGAAGTGGTAGAACATTCCAGAAAATACGAGAACCGCCCTGAACCGGAAGTCGTCAAATATCGCCAATATCGCCAAATTTGGCGATTATAAACACATTTTAAATACCAAAATCGTAACAATATATATATATATGCATACATACATATATATATATATATATATATATATATATATCGTAAAGTGAAGCAAATTAGTTTGAGATTATTTTTTTCTCTTAACCAAAGATAAATTTTCAAATAAGCAAATGTAAAACATAATTCAGCAAAACAAAAGTGTGCCAACCTTTCTTGAAAATAAGAACAAAGTAGTGCTACAGAAAACATACGATACAAACTTATTTGTATTAGACCATTCATTTATTTAGATCCTATTAGTGTGTTGCCAAAATCAATTGATATATATGAGCGCTTCAAATGCCACAAATACAGAAACAAATTATATTACTCTATTTCCTGGAAAATCTATCTTTTCATTTGTTTTTAATTCTATTACTTACATTTAGGTCAACATAGCTCTCCTTTGAGTTTTCTAAATTAAATTCATAGGACACATTGTCTAATTTATTTCTTGATCGCATTGCTAACATTGATAAACCATCTAGAACTTAGAATTGAGGAGTAATAATATCAAAACTAATGTTTTTCCAGAACGCTTAGTGAAAACATATATAAACTACCTCCTAAGTAATTGTAAATTTTTATAGGAATAAATGTATGCAATTAAGTCAAATTAGAATTTATTTCATTTGTAGAATAGTTTAATATCATCAAGACTCAACTGTTTATTCGTCCGACGTCATTTTAATCAGGTTTCATAATATACATAATCTATATATGCTCAATGTATGCTATTTTACTCAATATATAACATAATTGTACTATGTGTGCAGAATTTTAAGAATAAACACTTTATAATATATACCTACATATTCATGATATTTTTTTTATTTATACTATTTTTCTAAAACAATTGCTCACTTTGCTGAAATGGGACAATTTGCACATTTTATAGTTAGATACAAATCACAAATTTAGATTTATACGGTTTATTGTTCTACATATATTTAAAAAATAAATGCAAATGGATAATAAGAGACATTAAGTCCCAAATGCCTCAGATATATTATTATTATTATTTAAAATTGTAAAATTTTAATTGAGGAAATACAGAAACACTTAAGTTTAAAAATAAAATTATCATTAATTTAAGATCTTTTTCTGCCTGTTTTTGGTATAATCATCTAAAAACAAATTTTTGAATATTAAACATTAAGTCAATAATAACAAATTTGCATATTGTGTATTCTTGCAATCTGATAGTAAACAAAGTGACAAAAACGAAAGAAATGGCTTTTAAATGTTATTTATATCTTTCGCTGTGTCAAGGACTATGAAAATTCGTCACTAGTATTTCCCTTACCAAGAATATAAATCTAAGGTACCTACTAAGTATAAATATATATAAAACTAAAAAAATATCTTTCATTTTAAAGGAAAGATGTTTGCTATATAGGTTATTTTTGAAATTCTAAAAGGGGTCTTGGAAGATAAATTGAAATGAATACAGTTTCGAAAATTATTTTAGTGGAATTCATTTTAAGTTTTTCTAAATGGTAATTGTTGCCTATTTATCACTATTGCTTCAATAAGTATTTTATTTTCATTGTAAATTTATTTTTCATCAGCGGAGATTTATGAAGAAACATTAAAGAAATTAACATAGATACGTTAAGGAAAAACATTGAAATAAATGCAAATTTTGAAATATCATTGATAGACACCTTTTAAGCAAACTATGCGACTTTTTTTCTGTTCATATATGTATATTAATCCGTAACAGAGGACATGCGGTGTCAGAAACCGTTGAACATGTCCATTCACTCATGTCTATTACATGCTCAGTTACACTGCATGAATTATTTCGCTAGCTTCTTATTTTAACAGCATCGTCTCTTATCACAACGCTTTGGTTCGTACATGCGGTTGAAAATGCATTCTTCAAGAGCTGTCTGTGGGACCGCAAGTCTCCCTCAGTGGTACAATTTTTGGCAGTAGTAAATAGGGTTTTGAAGTAAAGATCGGGGAGAATCATTTATCCATTTGATCATCGTTACGAGGAAGAGCTGCAAAAGATTCTAGATATAGATGGAAGGATTTTAATGGAGACGAAAACGGTAAAAAAAAATTTGTCTGTGAAAGTTCACACTCTACCGCCTCAGAAATTTCTACAGATGATAATAATTTTTCTGATCCAGAAATAGCAGGCAAGTCCATGAAGTTACTACTATAGGAAAAACAGACTGAAATGGTAATCCGTTGAACTAGTTGAAATGTTAGAGATCTAGCTAAGAACATCGTAAAAATTTCTGGGCTAAGATATTAAAAACAAATTTACATTTCTATGCGAATAAATGTATGGAAACAACTCTTTACTGCTGAATTTCTACGTATACTTGTGAATAGGACAACTTTAGTGAGTTAATTTTTTTTATCGTTTGCTTCAATTCAGTTATATTTAGCTTATATATATTCAATTTAATAATTTATTGTTTGCTTCAATTTTAATTATATTTATCTTAAATATATTCAAATTAATATTTTATCGATTGATTTAATTTTAATTGCATGTAGTAGATGTAATATTCAAATGAATATATTATCGTTTGCTTTAATTTTAGTTGCATGTAGCAGATGTAATATTCAAATTAATATTTTATCGTTTGCTTTAATTTTAGTATCTGAAAAACTTACAATTGTCCATTCCTATGAATTTCATCGCTTACTTTATTCTTATATTTAATGAAGTAATTTAATTATAATTATAAAGAAGCACCCTCTAGGGTCTAAATATGTTCTTTTCAAAACTATGCATAGACAAACTATGCATTTTTCATTTTATTTTGTTAAATTGAATTTTCTCGCATTAAAATTTGCTTTTTATATTAAATGAATAAAAAAAATTAATTAATATGAATGATTTAATTTTTTATTATTAAAATTTAAACAATTATTGTTACATAGGATTTTCATCAAAAAATCTAAAGTTCTGTCAAAACTTACCCAGAAATATCATACCTCACTTTAATATGTAAAAATGTACTTTTTTAACAAGCTATAGTCCAAACACTTCTTATTAAAATAACAGGATGGTATTTTCTTTTAAACGGTTTTCTTAAAACACTAACGAACTGCCATCTCAGACATCCCAACCCCCCGTTATGTCCAACTTTTTCACCCATTGTCATTTTTACATAAGGTCTAAGATAGCTTAGAATTAATTTAACTCCATTTTTGAATTTAATATCTTAATTCTATTATCTTGAGAGGTACTTTATACGTGATGACTAGGTCTAGATACATTGTACTTTGTTTAAATTTTTAAAGATTTCTGATTTCATATTTTAATTTTTAATTATTTACATACTGTATATGAAGTTTTAAATATTATATAAAATATTTTCACACAGCAATTGATTGAAATTTTTGAATTTAATGCTTTTAATGCTATTAATTATTGATAATTATGGCTAAACTAATTTACTATTTAGTTTTTCTTTTTACAAGATGTTTCTTGAAGTTTTGCAATATTTGTATTTGGAATTTAAAAAAACTGATATTTATTTAATTTTAATTTAGTTATTTATTAACTTTAATTTGTTATTTACTGTGAATGTATATATATGTTAAAATTACGTCTAATTAAAATAATAATTATTATAAAATATGTTTTATAAAATAATACTCACACACACATATAGTTACATATATATATATATATATATATATATATATATATATATATACTGGTGTTCACAATTTAGAGAATTTGCATATTTTGTCAAATCTCATTAAAAAAATTAAGTGAAATATAAAAATACTGCTTCGAAACAAAGATTCAAATCTTGTACGTCGAATACGTAAGCGTTTACGTGTATGGGAGCGGCACTAGTCGAAAAACAGGATTTATAAGCGCACGTGCCAAAATCCGCATTTCGTTCGCTAGAGCAATTGGCCAAATGTCTTGATGTTTTTTTGCAGAAATCGCTTAAATGAAAATTCAAACAGTAAAAAGTGAGTAACGACTAGTGTTTAGATGATGGAATGAGGTGGTGAATTGTGAGTGGGTTAGAAGCAAGTCAGTCTGAAATCCAGATTTGCAAAGAATTCAATTTAACACCCAGTGTCGTGTCCAACTTATGGAATCAGTTTGAGGATACCGGATCTGTCGTGAGAAAGTCTGGGCAATGTCGTCCAAGAGACACGACGGCTAGTGAAGATCGCCATTTGTCCATTATAGAGAGACGTAACAGAAATTCTACAGCCTCTCAGATCTCTTATGAGTTGTATGCAGCAATAGGACCCTGAGTTACAAGGGTGACATTTTACTGAAGAATTCGTGAGAGAGGGCTTTCGCAAAAATATTAAGTTAGGCTGTTCATATACCAGTCATGTCTTCAAACAGGAGAAGAGGCTTAAATCCTGCGCAGAGATCATTGAGATTTGAGCATGGATCAATATAGATAGATAGATAGATAGATAGATAGATAGATAGATAGATAGATAGATAGATAGATAGATAGATAGATAGATAGATAGATAGA